>WYDF02086638.1:0-11000 GCA_009867245.2 Adranes taylori | reverse complement strand
AAGCAATAATGTTACCACACTGAAGTCGAGAAGAGGATCCCAACATGGGATCGAAACGTCGACGATATTATAAAACATACATTACTGTAAAGAAAACACAAATTAATTAATCCACAACATCCCTAAGTATTTATTCATTTTTATTAATTGTTATAATTGTCCTCTAGGCAGCAAACCATCCACACACAATAAAGAAATAATTTGTTTTAAAGTAGTATAAAAAAGCAAATAATAAATATTTCTCCAAGTTTTGCGAGAGGCTTGAGGTGCTAATGAATTTATACAATTACATATAGAATTGATTTTCGTTATCGTTATTACTATAAAAATATGTTTTCAGAGGAATTACCTTTAATTTTTTGAACAGTAGCTCAAAAGAATAGTAGCTACTTTTTTACAGTTGTTTATAATATTCAACGTATATCTAATTGCTGCAGATGCTCTCAATTAATTCTTTTCTACTCTATTTTGTCATGTTTTACCATCTATTGTATGAAGTCATTGTATAAATATTCGTTAGGTAATAAATATAACAAACCAGCTCATAGGTAAATTTGTTTCAATATTTCATTTTTACTTTTTGTTTTGCATGCACTTGTTTATTGGTGCAATTATGATTTAGGATTTAATGGATTGTTCCGGCTACAGTTTAACAAATTAGGTGGATGGATATCGTTGCATTATGAAGCAACCACATTAATTATTTAAGCTGGTAATCATCGAAAAATGCGAATCATATATAAGAGACTAAAAAGATAGAAAAAATTCCGATGTACTATTTGGGTGGATGGCCATTTCTGCTATAATGTATTTAAGCTTTATCAACACCCTCTTTGTACAGAACATCATTGAATTTGTATAAGTGAATATACATGAACTCCGTTCATCGGACAATTATTGTTGATTCAATCAAACAATATATTCACTTATACAAATTCAATGATGTTCTGTAAAAAAGAGGGTGCTGATAAAGCTTAAATACCTTTTAGCAGAAATGGCCATCCACCCAAAAAGTCCATAGGAATTTTTTCTGTCTTTGTAGTCTTATATATGATTCGCATTTTTCGATGATTACCTGCTTAAATAATAATGGTTTATTTCCTTCGATTAGTCGATTTCAGCGCTTGAGTTATTTCGTGATAAATCGCGTTCATGCAGGTTGTTCAATTCAGACACAGGCAATTATGGAGTTCCTGTTGGTTAGTGAATCACTCATCACCTATAAAGTACGACGAATAGGTCAACGGTTTTAATTTAAAGATATGTTTTCTGTTCTAAAATCGAAAAGAAATTACATGAAACAACTATCCCATTTTTATATTCAATAGAATATATTATGTACTTGAAAATTAGCTAGGCTATATTGTGGAACGCACCCAATTTTATATACTGAAATTTGTGAAGACTCTAGCCGGTAACTTATTTCTTCATTTTCGAAATTTATGTCAAAAATTTGTGAAGTTGACTTGATGACAGCTTTCGTTTGTTGGTTATAATCGTAATGGCTGACAAAACTGTTATTATTGTTTCTCACCAAACAAACCCAATAAAAATTCTTAAGTGGAAGGTAAAAGAAGGAAATTCACTGTCAGTTGGGCGAGTTATTTTGTTATACGATTTTGAAAATTCAAAAAGACCAGAACAACGTCGCTTAAAATCCAATCAGGCTGGTACTGTATTCAAAGTTATACCAACGGAAGGTTCCATTATTAAACCAGGGCAAGTAAATCAATTAATACGTAGGAATATAGAAAGTAGACATAAAGTTAGGAACATGACTTCTGAACATTTACATGTATTGGAAATTAGTAACGCATACAAACAGATAATGTATTCGATGTTTTGCTTGATGCCTTTTCAGGCTCACACAAGTAATAGATATGCTAGTTAGAGTTATGTACTATGATACTAGGTGTAAGAAAAGCTTTAGTGAAAACGCAGACAAAGAAACTAAAAGCATGCATTGAAACATTCGCATGCTTGATTTAGATGTTTCTGTAATTCGTTATAATCTATGTAGTCTTCAATATTAAGAGAATTTGAGTAATAAAATAATAGACTTGTTTATTGTACTTTAACTAGCTACACATTTATATTTTAGAGATACATTGTTGGAGTTAAAACCATGTATTCATCCGACTGTTATGAAAGACATGTGTGCAGAGTGTGGAGCAGATTTACGAAAAGAGGACAAGGTTATTACAGCTTCTGTGCCAATGGTTCATTCTATACCAGAACTAAAAGTTAATGAAGAAGTAAGTATTTTTAATTAAATTATAAAAATGTAGGAGGGAATCTTTTAGATATGTTCTAGTTAAAAGAAATATACTCAGGAACATTATTTTTCATATTTTTATTGTAATGTATGTAATAAGACATGTGTGATCGATCAAATTTGCATGAACTGTACATGATAAGTTTATACCAACCGGTTAAAAATGTTTTTATGATTTGAAAATATGTTTTGTGATTTCATTTACTTACAAATATAAAAATGGTAATGTGAAATATGTAAGATTCAAGTCATTTTTACATCAGCGTTAAAATGCTAAAATTTATTTTGTAGATCGCACTAAAATTAGGAAAAGCAGATAACGAAAGATTAGTCAGAGATAGAAAGCTAGTGTTGTTAGTAGATCTTGATCAAACGTTAATACATACAACAAATGATAATATACCTCCAAATATAAAAGACGTACACCATTTTCAATTATATGGACCGCATTCTCCATGGTACCATACAAGACTCAGGCCGAGAACAAATGATTTTTTAAAAAATATGTCACAAATGTATGAACTTCACATATGCACATTTGGTGCAAGAAATTACGCACATACCGTAACTACTATTTTGGATAGAGATCACAGCTTTTTTTCCAATAGAATATTATCTAGGGACGAGTGTTTTGATCCCTATAGTAAAAAGGCTAACTTAAGGTAAGTACGACAAAAATGTGTCCTTAAAAATACAAAATGCATTCCTTTTAAACCCCGTATTTATTTTAATGTATTCTTTCATGATTTAGGACTTATTGAAATTTTAATTATTGTCCTAATTGGATTTAGGCATTTAATTAATATGTCTTTATTTTCAAATTTAGGGCGTTATTTCCTTGCGGTGATAATATGGTCTGCATAATTGATGATCGCGAAGACGTATGGAATCATGCTTCAAATCTCATTCATGTGAAGCCATATCATTTCTTTCAGCACACAGGCGATATTAATGCTCCACCTGGATTAGATAAACATGAAAACGATGACAAAGAGGGCGTTGATTTATCTAGACTGAACGTGAAAAATTGTTCTAATAGAATAGAATGCCGAAATCAGAAGAATTCTGAAAAACATCAAAAGGACAGTGTATGTAGTGAAATAAATTCAAAACCTGAAATTGAAAAGTTATCACAATTAAAATACGATAATGGAGAAATAAGAGAAAAAGACAACGAAGAAGTAACGAGAATAGATCATGCAGAATTGGCGGAAAAAGAACAAGATGAAACAAATCTAAATCAATCACACCTACAAGGAAATATTACGGAATCTGCTACGCCAGATGAGAAATCAGAAAATGATACTGAAACAAGTGAAACATCTATTGATAATGTACAAAAATTGTTAAACAGCGAAGTAACTAAAGATAATTTAATTTTTAGAGAAGAAACAGAAAAATCAGTTGCTGAAGTTACATGTGATGATTCTAAAAGCACTAATGATACTACAGTACAAAATTCGAACAGTAACGATGTTTTGGTACCTCAAAATACTGAAAATGAATTCATTGAACTAGAAGACACGGATGATTATTTGTTACATTTAGAAGATATCCTAAGGCGAATTCATAATCGTTTTTATGAAGACTATGATAAAATGGAGTCTGGAGAAGTACCAGATTTGAAACAGGTCATTCCGAATGTTAGAAGTTTAGTGTTGAAAGGCAAGAGACTAGTTTTCAGCGGTTTAGTACCCACACATGCAAAACTGGAGCAATCCAAGGCGTATTTAGTTGCCAAAAGTTTAGGTATGTTGAAGCTCAAATTTTTCACATGCTACTATAGTTACAGCAATGTTACGTCTAACACTTTAATCTTTTTTGTGTGTTTGTGAATTTTGGCGATCATTACTTTATTGACACATCTGCTTGGTCTCGTCGTGTTATTTATTGATTTGGAGAACGATGTAGATTTTTAAGATATGACACCCATTTCTGACTGGTCTATTTGGTTGGGCTTTATTTGTTGTATAAGTTAAAACTTTGATAGAGGCCTCTGTTCTCCATTATGTGTTCCATGTATTCGAACTTCCTACGCTTTATACTTTACAGTGTTGTAATGTTGCATTGAACAGCGTTTCTAGAACAAATAAGTAATTAATCAATTAACAAATAAGTAATTATTTCTTAATTTTACATTTTCTGCAAAGATTACAGTATCAATGACAAATCTAGTATTGACGTTTTCCAGGGTTTATCCCATTACAGTATATCATTTTCTGTAAAAGCGACTAATGTTGTGATAAAAAATTTCAGAATAGACATTACACAGGATTCTATTGTAATATATTCCAATTTTATTATTGTTTGTAGGTGCTGCAGTAACACAAGAAATGGATGATTCTACAACCCATTTGGTTGCAGTGCGTCCTGGAACGATTAAGGTCAATACAGCTCGACGCTACAGATACAAACAGATTCGGATAGTAACTCCAGATTGGCTATGGTCATGTGCAGAAAGGTGGGAGCATGTCGATGAGAGGGTAATTTTTTTGAAATTCTAAATAATTCATTGTACCAGAGCTCGTCTAAAAATTTCGGGAAATAAAACAAAAAAAACATGATGTATGAAAATTGATAATTTGATTATTTAAACAATAAACAAACGTTCAAGTACTTTTCCCATACGTTGAATAGAACTATTATTAAATTAGTTACTCCATTCTGAAGTGGATTACTTAAAATCTAAATGACCCAACTACAATGAAGATGAAAACATCTGTGAAACTATGTAAAAGCACAAAGGACTTTCGACACTGTAAACTTGTCTAACTTTATGCCTTATGTACTCTGAATTTCTTATTTGTTTTTATGTCTGTTTCACTTCACAAAACTGCGTTTTTGTTCCGTCTTAATGAATAAAATATCCAAAGATGACTCAATTTTGCGATATGTCGTATAACTTGCGCGCATCATTGACATTTTGCGTAGAAACTGCTGTTTTTGGAGGCTCGATATTACAATCGATCCTGAGAATTTGCGCCCACCTACGAATTTGCGAATTCCAGCGAGTTATTGTTGTTTTGTGTGGTGCTGGTTCACAAACAGGAACTAATCTACTTTTTATTGTTGGTGTTCTACATGCAAAACTAAAAAGACAACTCTCGTATCTGCTAGCCGATTTTCTTTATCAGACCACTCCATGATTCAAATAAAAAGAAACTGAAACTATTTGTTATTTCGAAAAACTGATTTACTAATTTTTAATGGACAAACATATATGTAATGATCACTAATACATGCAAATTAAACCCTATTCCTAGGCGACAGTATATATAGACTTACTGGGAAATTAAAAATTTACAAGTACTTTGGTTTGCTTTTCAGGTCTTTCCCGTGAACAGTAAAGGATCAAAAAACCGTCATCCACCACCACACTGTAGTAGTCCTGAACATGTGCCCTCAGGTGGCAATGAAGAAGTCTACAATAGTGCCGAGGAAATGTTAAATAATTCAGTAAACTTTATCGATTCTACAGTCGCTTACCCTGTTCACGAAACTCCTGCCACACGAAAACAAAGGACACCTAGCGGTCGGTTTATGGACACAATCAACCCTCTTATGTCATTTTCTACTGATGATATCGCTGATATGGATAAAGAAGTAATAACGTATTCGCTTATTTGATTAATTGTTTGTTTAAATTAAGTATATGGTAACTTAAAAATTAATCATTTATTGTCTAATAGTTATGAGTTTTAAACGTATCCACAATCTAACATTTTATTACAACAATTGTGGTAGGTCGAAGATATCCTTGATGATGAAAGTGAAGAATCAGATAGTGGTCAAGATAAGAAGAGACAAAGAAAACAGAAACACGAATCTTTAGCGAGAGATGTTCTCGCAAATTCCCGCACGAATATTTTGACAAATAATGAATCCAACAGCAGCAGTTCGTCGGAGTCGCTAACGGGAGAATATCCTAAAGGCTTTAAACGAATACGAGCCATTAGAAATAGAGAACGTGCCCAAGAAATTGATGAGGTAAAATTCGTTTAGAATTTTTTTCGAAGTTGTAGATGTGCTAGTGTCCTGGTAAAATTAAAAATATTACACATGCGATTGTTTACATACACACATGACTACATTAACGCACGTAATCAAGTTATCTTAGTCAGGTAAGTAAAAGCATATTCGATTTAATGAATGCCTAATATTTAACTTTAAAACCAAAGAAAAGTAAATACCAAAGCACGCACATATACAACACAGGGCATAACAATTATCATTATCCAACCTGTAGGTTAAAGATTACAAACAAATCACCAATGTATTCCTCTTTAAGACTATTAACTCACTACCAAAACAATTACAAGACATTACTGATGAAGTTAACTTCTGAAAAACTGAATAAATCTGCTTTGTGATATGGAACTTGTAATTTAGAGGATTATATAGATTAGAATTAAAATAGATTAGGATTTTTCAATATTATCTGCTATCATTAAGAGCAATTAACAGAAGATTGTGTTATTTTTCAAGTATGGATAAGCTGTGTACTGTGTTAGAACTTACATAGTTTTCAATTATTATTATACATAGTTTTCAATTATTATTATTCATAGTTTTCAATTATTAATATTGTTATTTTTCAAATATGGATAAGAACTTACATAGTTTTCAATTATAATTATTTTTTTATTCGACTATGTTATCACATTCATATATACATACATCACAGTATGTAATTTTCTGACATTTTGCCTTTTATTTATGCATTTTACTGTACAGGAATTGTATGAATATTATGGCAAATAAACTTTATCTTTAACCAGCACCTGGTGAAAAATATTCCCTTAATTCTTTCGAGGATCCATAGAAGGAACCTTTAATGCATTGTCACGATGCATTATTGCCTTTAATGCATTATTAACGAAAGATTTAGTTGATAATGAATTATTGTCCGAGGAACAGATGAATTCATTCGTCAGTGAGTGAGTTCAACGGTTTGAAGAGACAAAAATTGACGATGGCTATTAGAACGTGGCTCCTTGAAGATAACGTGGAACTTGAAAGTGAAAAACAGACATGAATATGGTTTTTGTTGTATTTGACACTGCTCAACGACGGATTTCATCAGCAGAAACGAGGTTTGGATCGTGCATGAGGACAACGATCCCAAATACCGCAACAAGGTCTTTCCAACGAGTCAAAAGAGCAGTTTCGTATCGATACGATTGATAGACCGTCACAGTGACCCAATGTAAATCAGAATGAGAGTCTGTGACAAGCATTGTTATAGTAAGACAATATTGCTTTTTAAAGTGTACTGATTTGATCTCTTACTAGTAATATGCAGCGAAACTGTTTTAAGCTGTTCTTTAAATTCTTGAGCCTGTCAAATCGTGCAGTTTTAAGAAACTGTATAATTACACAGTGCCAGGAAAGTAAGTCAAAGGAACGTCGGTTGTGTAGAAAGCACCTGCGATTTGAAGGAAAACTTAGTGTGAATATATACTAGACATTGCTTGTTTTATCCATAAATTGTTTTATTTTCCATATAACTTAATGGTTTCAGGAGAATTCACGTGACAGAAACAGTTCAATAGACGAAGAAGAATATCCTAGCGTTAAATTTCGGCGTGGAGAAATTCTGGACAGTGATCTTGATATTGGTCAAGAATCCAATAGTGAAGGAAGTGTGGATGCTCCAGATGAAGTTGATGATGGTGAATGGAATATGATGGGTGCAGCTTTAGAAAGAGAATTTTTATCTAATAAGTAGTTGAAAATTGTTAATAATATCGGGATCAATGCAGGATCTAATTTAAATATAAGGTGTATATGATTTGATATTCAGTAAATATGCATAGTGTTTGAGCCACAGATTCTTAATTTATTAATAATTATTTTGTACATAATTTTAGCATGTCATTATATATTTAAAATTGTTTCAAAGAATACTGTCGATTAGTAAATAATTTTTGTTGAATTCTTTAATTTAGAATAGTCACTTCAATTTCGACATTCTTAATTTATGTATAACGCAGTATAAAATCCGCACACAAAAACAATTCAAGTACCTATGTTGTGCACTGTTAAGTTAATACATTATTTTCGTTGCATTGATAGCTAGTAGTTTATACCGGCCTTAAGACCCCAAAGACGTTAAGACCTCTTATTTGTTTGTAGCTTTTAACCGGTAATTATATATCAATATATACACAAGTTTGTCCCCCCCCCCCCTCCCCCCGCCTTCACCAAATTAAGTGTGGCGATCCCAGTTTTTTTTATCTAAAAGTAAAAGAAAAGTGAGATCAATTGGAAGTGTTTTTACTTCGTTACTACCACGTGTACAATTGTTTATATTGTGACTATAGTTTCAACCCTTTCGGGCCATCTTCAGACATACAGACTAGGGGTTATAGGATTCATATGGGTTCTATTATTGGGGCGTTTTAGGTGACCATATTGAGGCTACGAGGGATTGGAGATAGTGGTGTTAATTGTTAACCGCTAACACCACAAAGTTGGTGTTAACTACTAAGTTGTTAGCACTAAGTCGGTGTAAGTTACTAACACCACTAAGTCCAATCCCTAGTAGCCCAATATGGTCACCTAAAACACACCAATAATTAAGGTGACCATTTATATTTTTTCCTAAACGCGTACATACGTAAAAATGAAAAAACAAATAAACAAAAATAATGTATTATTTTATTTCCACAAAATACTGATTTAAATAACATTTCAAATGTTACACATAATACATATTTTATATTATTTAATTTTTATATATTTCAGCTGAATGAATTTTTTTCATGATTGCTTCATCTTTTTCAATTATCTGCAAATTCAGTACAGTTTATATTTCGTAAATTAAATTTGACAGTAAAATTGAAGACAATGAATTAACTGATAATTGCGATTTTTCTTAACTCCAAATATCATTGGCTATTGAAAACAGTCTCTCCACTGAAGCATTTGTACGTGGTAAACAAAAAACTGCTAGGACTATTTTTAAAATATTTAGAAATGGAATATGCCGGGCTGTAAAATGAGAAAAAATTTCAACCCATTGTGTATCTGGTTCGATTGCTTTCAAATGCCATTCTGAATTATTTTTTTCTGTACAGTACGAATTTACTCTGTGAACTTTATCGAATAATTCATTGTCGCCTATCTCAAATTGAATTAAATTTTTGAAATAAGAAATTGTGTCACTAAGTTGTTCCCATTTAGCATTTTCGTGAAGTAATGACCATGCGAATACAGGTACTTTAAAATGTTGAGCCTATTCTTCTACGTAATCCAAGCAATTACAGTAGAATCTGACAACTTCCGGCATAAACTTTTTCTTAATTTCATTATTTGATTCTTCAGTATTTTTCAATAGTTGTGTAACCATAAGAGGAAGAAATTGTTTGTTTTTTCTGATTTCAATTTGTTCTTTTAAATCTTTTAAAATGAGCGCAACTTCAGCAGCAGAAATATCGTCCTTTTATCGAATTTTTTTCACATTATTGTGAGAAATTATAGTTTAACCGTGAATAAATAAGAACATCTCACTCATTTCATTATTGAAAAGCGAATATAAGACTTTTGGGTATTTGTCGATGCTGAGCAAGTATGACTTTAATGGCTGATACAATTTTAAAACTTTTTCAATTGCCGGAAGTAAAGCTAACGAACGAACTTTCGAAAAGCCTAACAGTTTTTGGTATTCAACGCCAGCTTCTTCACAGAAGTTTTCCAATGAAGCCACTCAGTGAACCGATGGAAATGAAATAAATTTGAGGAATGATGATTTCGACATCAATTGACATACTTGATGAGACAGTATTAATTGGCTTAGATAAAACGTGTGCGTTGCAGCCGACTCCAATAACGTTTCTCTCGCTTCAATCCACCAAAATTTAAGTTTGTGTTTAAATATATGTTCCAAAATTTAAATATATGTTCGGACAAATACACGGCCGTTTCACTTGTAATTGACTCTATATTTAATAATTGAACTTTAGATTCCCTCTTCGATATCAAAATATCTTATCAGAATTGGTTACAATTTGATTTCGTTATGATTTAATGCATCGGAAAGCAAGGTAATATGGGGTTTTTGACGGATCATTTTCCACATTATTATCGAAAAAGTTTTTGAACACATTGATAATAATTGCTTCACAGTTTGTTCCAGCAGAACTAAACGTTTAGCTATAATTTTTTTTTATCAGATTTGAGGTGCAATAGGCGCTTCGGAAGCTGTGGTTATGTTTAATTGTGTGGAATGCAGACGTTCTTGAATTGCCATCAAATTTTCAAATTGGCCATAACTCGGGCTTCATAGAAAGTTTGTCATTTTCTTGGATGATGACGGCGCATCTAAGGCATATTTTTGCTTACTAGTTTTACAATGGTCCTCAATAGCTGATCGGCCACGACTCCCAATATCAAATTGACCGAAACAAATAGTGCATTTCACCAATATCCTCTTTTATTTGATAAATGGAAATTCAGTCTTCAGTTTCTCATTAAATGTATTTATTCGCCATTTTATCTGCACTAATAAAATATTATTTAAATTAAATAATCTTATTAATTAAATTTTAATTATTAACCCTTTCGTTACGGACAGTTTTTAAAATCACAGTGTACGTACGCCGTATTTTGAAAATTGAAAACTAATTTAAGAACAGATGCATACGTTCTTATAATAAATCATATTTATATAAATTATATTATAAACACTTACCTATAGTAATTTTATAAACAAAAGATGAGAACG
>WYDF02086627.1:0-11000 GCA_009867245.2 Adranes taylori | reverse complement strand
CCTGCACTACAGAAACATCCTCCATAGAGTCACCACACGTCGGCCACGACGTTGGACGAAGAAGAAGAAGAAGAAGAAGAAGAAGAAGAAGAAGAAGAATTGTAACTGATGAAACCAATTGGTATAAATGAAAAAAGTCGAACGACTTGTAGGTTTTTTTATGAATCTAGCTCTAATCCGATTCCAGAGCTTCCAAGAGATCTGTTTAATGTTATTGCAAAATACGTATAACATACGTTACCCCATATTTTAAATACTTTAGAACAGGAAACTCCAAACATTTTATTTTAAGAATCACACTGACTCCTCCACTATATTGTAACACCCCCATCACAGGGAGGCTTAATTTGACTGAAGTTGGTTTGTTGCGGCTGGTCAGGAACTCGACTCCGGTTATGAATGAGGTGTCCTTCCTACTTAAAATGGGCGCCAAAGATCCATACCTAAATTCCGGATTAAAGTGGAGAGAGGTGCACACAAATGAAACATCGCAGATAATAGTATCAATTTTATTTTAAAAATAAATATAAGCTGTTGAAGGCGTTTCATTAGCACACTTCTGAAAAATAGTTCTTATGGTATGCCAATTTAAATCTTTGAAATCTTATACACATTTTTTGAAATAGCGTAAATAACGGATGCACAAGTTAATAGTTAAGTTGAATATGACCAGGTGGTAAGTTGCAAAGTACATTGTTCGAGCTATGAACAGGCTAAAAATATTGATTATTTTTGAAGTAGTAAATTAAATATAATTTTATTTTGTTTTATTGAAATGCAGCGTTAAGCTACAAAATAAGGAGGTACCGTGCGCTTGAGGCTCTCATACTTTCGCTTAAACTTGTATTAAACATTTTGATGTCTGTAGAGATGACAATATTATTCAGTGAGATGTTTGGATAATCCGGGCCACGGACTGGATGCTCCCTAATATGTCGCAAAAAGAATCCGCAACTTTGCAGGCACAAATGAAAGACTGTAGGATTTATTATTCTTTAATGATTAAAGTTATTTATATCTATGTGCTAATTCCTGTACGCCATTTAATAAAGTAGCCATCTATTGATACAACAGGATCAAGCACTAATACACAAGATGAAATCTGTTTCAATTGGTATTTCTAAGATTTCATCTAAATTAAATATTGATCTAATTTAAATTTATTACAAGATATTTAAATATTGGTTTTGAGCAAAATTGCAAAACTAAACAATAAGTATTAACATGCACGACGTTTCAATTATTATCATAATGATATCTGTCTAAACAACGCAATCGGAGGAACGTAATTTTGTATCAATGAACACAGTGCATGAGCATTTTAAGGTCAAGTTATATTACTTGCATGTATTTGAAGAAAATAATAACAAATTGAATTACACCTTACAGCGCGCGAGTAAAGGGGTACGCTATACACTAATCATGTATGTTGTTATGGTAGCACGTTTTAATTGTTATCTATTTTTTACTATATAAACTGATGGCTTATTACAAGAAATCGAGTTTATCAGATGTTAATTGTTAAATAGAGTTACTAGTTAGTATTAGACATGTATCTTTTACTAAATTCACGTGGATCTAACGTAGACTCTATTGTAACTTGAGTAACCTCTTGTTCTGAGCCACAAAAGTGTAACTTACACTACCCTTTTGTTCATACTCCTTTGAGCCGGATATGAACCAGCAACTTATGGACCCAGCGACAACTATCCTTTTAATCAACATATACATCTTATTATACAATTTATAATTAACAAAATAAAATAAATTAAGACAGATTAACTATGCGTAATTTACACTTCTACCTTAGCACCCCGCATATTATTTACGGTACCCCGTTAAATTCAAAATTAATGACCGCCCTTCAAATAGTCACATATCAAAATCTCAAACTGCTTTTAAAATCGCCTCATATTCAAATCGCCAAAGACACCATTAAAAAAGGTGGTTATAACATCGTACCCCAATAAACCCAAATTTATTCCAATATTACGACAACTTAACCAATAAACCCAAATTATAAAATCCCTGATACTTCCCTCTTCTTTAATTACATATTTAAGCAACCAGCTCTAAATATAATAATTAAATAGTAGCTATGATCAGACGAAGTCAATTCCACTACATTAAATCACTAGCGTGAAGCGCTGATGAATACTAATGTGAAGTGCTGATAAAAAGATTACAATAATAAAAATGATATGATGAACAAGATGTGTATTTGACTACACGTTCAGGGTCAGATGAAGCGACTAAGTCGGAAGAATCTCTTGAACTGCCTTCCGGCCATCGACCCTCGTACTCCTCCATTACGGTTACTCAAGCAATTATACCACCATCAAAAGAGGCGTGACGATGACAACGAGTTCTTTAATCAAAAACTATTAAATTATGCCGTAGTTATCTTCTAAGCCCACCATGTAACAGCAAGATAATTCTCACTGACCAACGGCTAGCAGTTTAAACCCTGGGAGCTTGCCTAAATAACTACAAAATGTGTTCGACGCCATCCTAATAGAAATTAATAAATCTTACCCAATCCGGGCATTAAGCTCAGAAATCATCTGCAGAACTTAATTGAAAATCACTAATTGTACCCTATTTGTGTAATTTATGACTATTGGGCTCAGACATGTTTGTTTTAAATTTAATTAGAGCCGAAAATGGGGTTTTCACTTGGTGACTTGCCGGACAAAAGTGCCCGTTGACAGGGAGTTAAAAACTAGTCCTTCTCACTACACTCTCACTGCCTTCTTCATATTGGCATTTCATTCCTATTTGTCTAACAACAAGTACATCATACTACCCGCCATTCAAGAATTCAGCATTGTCCGAAATCAGTGACGTATCTCCCTACGGAGGTATGATTATTTGCCTCCAAACCAAATAACAGTTGTTGACAATCTAAACTACATAGATCACGTACTTTCAATCTAAAATGACTGCACCAGAACAGCGACATCTCCCGACTGCGGACGCTACCCGTTTGATGATACTGCTGAAAATTTCTTCCTCAAATACAAGTGATTGCAAATCGGCTCCTAATCAACCAAAGTACTTCTTATCAGATGAAATCCTCCATAATGAATCTTTAATTTCGTTCACTACAACAATATCTCAAAATATTCACACAACCACTTAAAGAGATGACACCGCGCCATATATAGCAACGAAAGTACAGTTGCACTATGATACTTACATCAACCGCTTTTACAGCAGTGGGTCACTCAATCACATCAATCACATCTCATTCTAGTAGATCAAATAAATCAAGTAAGCATAACCTGTTCTCAATAGGTTACCCGACTATAAAAATTCTCAATATTTAAACCGATTGAAGGCATTTCATCCAGTAAGAGTTCCCTTACAATTCACATTTTTCTGCACAGGTACGTAGGCCACACCTTAGGTACTCACAATATCAATATATGCTAAACAGTTTAGCTACAGAAGATATGTAAACTTTATCAAACATCACAGAATAGCTAGCAAACCTAATAGGCGCAACAATGTATTTCCAAACCCAGAGCGAATAGAAATCGGCTAATACAAATTTTAAATCACCCAGCTTGAAACAAGTTGGATACAAAGTACCAAGGTTTAAGACCTAGTTACATCATTATACCAGCATATTGTAGTTGGTTGAATACCTTGTTTTTGATCCTCGCGGGCAAAGTTTGGAGACCACCGTTTTAGACAATCACTTTACATCCAAATTTTGAATTTCTCATATACTACATTATCTATGTGTATAATTACTTGGAAATATACTACACAAATTATCAAGAGATGTCATTATACGAGAGATGGCAAATACGAGAGATGTCATTTTAATTTTGCATATAGCCACATAGAGGGCATATGCTTCCGAAATTAACCTCAACATTACTTTCAGCACGTGTCAAGTGTTGAAAATTTTGTCAAAATACAACAAGTGGTTTAGTCACAGTGAATTTTTGAAATTAGTATGCGTTCAGAAACATGGAATTGCATCGAGAGCATTTCCGAGCGATAATTTTTTACAACTTTCGAAGAAGTTTATCGCCACAACAATGTCTCACCGAGTTGGTTGCCGTTTTTGGTAATAAAGCACCACAACAATCGACAATTTCTTGCTGGTACTATGAACTCAAACTTGAACGCACAAATCTCAACGATGATCCTAGGCTAGGTCCACCAAAATTAGCGATCACCCAGGAAACCCAATTAATGCTGTTCGCGAGATTATTAATGAAGATCGTCATGTAACTTACCGGGAGAACGAGATTTCCTTGGGCATTTCTAAGACCTCAATCAAAAATTTTACATGATTAGTTGGCGTGAAAAAATTTGTTCTCGTTGGATCCCGCATCTGTTGACCGAGGAACAAACGGCGGCTCGTGTTAATTGGTGCTTAAGAACTCTAAATCATTTCAACAGACACTCGAAGAATGTGTACAGTATCAGTATCGTCAGTGGTGACTACTATTGAATTAATTCTTATGAACCCGAAAATAAACGTCAGTCTACTGTTTGAGTGTTTCAAGATGAGGAAAAGTCATCGCCTGCAGTGAAAAAGATGGTCGCTTTTGTATCAAAATCCGGACATGTGGTTATAATTCCTTTACAAAATCGAAGGACGATAACTGCTGATCGGTACACAAACGTTTGTTTGCCAGAAATCATTTCTGAGCTGTAAAAAAATAATCCACAGCGTCGGATCATCCTTGACCATGACAATGCGAGTGCTCGCACTGCTCAAAAAACATTTGAGTTTTTGGAGCAGCTAAACATCGAATTGCTTGGTCATCCTCCGTACAACCCTGACTTAAGTCCCATCGATTTTTTTTTTCATTTCCCGCCATCAGGAATGTACTGTGTGGTCAACGATTTCAATCATCTGAAGATGCAGTTGATACTGTCCAAATGACCATTTCGAGCATACCCATTGAAGAGTGGAATAAGTGCTTTAACAATTGGTTTGAGCGAATGAAAAAGTGCATTTACAATGGTGGTAAGTACTTTGAAAACAAAATAAACGACTGAAATTTAAACTATTGTTTTTTGTTAACGCTATCTGCAAAATTAAAAGGACATCGCTTTATACGGAACTGAATAGATTCGATGAAAATGTAGAGAAGAAAAAGAAAAGCAGTGCCTAGAAGAACGGTGTATAGAAATAGAAACTTTAGTTAAAATACGACACATTCAACGAGCACAAGAAAATCAAACTACTAATGCAAGGCTCAACGGTACTTTATGAGACAAAAGTAATGGCATCATTGTTGGTGCTGAGAATAAACTCAAACGATGGAAGGAGCACGTCGAAGAGCTTCTCAAGGTTGACAGACCAGGTACTGGACCATAAGCATCAAGAATCAACGAATCAAGCCCCTATAAATTGAGGGGATTGTTTGGTGTGTTGAAAAGGATACTAGGAGTTAAAAGGTCGACGATGGCGGAGATAGTGAGGAATGAATGCTGGCAATTTAGATGTTGGAATAAGGTATTTGCAAAATTTGCGAAATATGAAAGAAAAGTAATGAGGGATGAAGATTGTGTATTGGAAAAGCTGGAATGATGGAAGAAAAGGGACGAAGGGTGGTCGAATGAACAATGGTTGGAGAAACTGTGTGGTAACATTGGTGAAGTGCAGTAATGGTAGATACAATAAGAGATTTGAACGCATTAGGAAACGGAGGGTATAGCTAGGTACATGGAAAGTGACACCAAAATGGAGGAAGAAAGAATGATTCCTAAATTTAGGTGTGGTAGTGAGGAGAGAGGAAATAGATTTTAGATAAAAAAGGGAAGAGAGAATGTATAGGTTGCATGGCATATGTGAGGAAAAGTACAAACATTGGGCAAATGAATGTTCAGGATTTAAATGGAGTGATGCAGAGAGTACATTAGTAAATGCAGGTTTTCGGTATAAGTGGAAATTCAATAGTCGGACGGCAAAATACTCGTCCGCTGGCTCACATTAGTCTTTATTACACTACCAAAGAAAGCCAAATCTATAAACTGTAACGAGTACCGCTTACAGTTTAATGTCTCACGTTCCCAAAGTGTTTCTATGCATAATGCACACACGAATTTATCGAAAATGTGAACAATAGATCGATGAAACCCAATTCGCATTTAGAAAAGATATGGAATTTGAAAGCACTTTTTCCTCTCAATGTACTCACAAGGAAAGTCATGAATGTCTCTGACTAAGTATGACACCAAAAAATGCGAGAAATACATAGAGGCGCACGGATTGACGTCGAAGATTTGCCTATTATTATAGAAACACTCTTGGTACCAAAATGCAAAGGTAAAGGTTGAAAGTACATAAGATGTAATGGCAATATAAATGGGCGTACGCCAAGGGTGTGTTCTTTCTTATTTTCTATTTAATCTATATTCAGAGACCATATTTAGAAAAGCTCTTGTACAAAAATACAAAAATCAAAATTAATGGTTAACCGATCAGTAATCAGCGATATGCAGTATAGCTAGTAGTACATAAAGTATTTTACAGAACATAATATTTGATTGTAGAATTCAATTGCGAACTTTTTAGTCTAGTCATGACTATAAAGAAAACGACGCTTACGGTCTTCTCAAAACATCACGAGGCGAGCTATTTATTTGGTACGTATGAACCACAAATCCGTAGAGTAATTTCAGTCTTAGGGTACTACACTGAATGAGCAAAGTGACCTGAGAATAGAGATTAATGCTAGAACTGAGCAGGCGTGCAGTATCTTTACTAGCATGAGGAACCTCTTCACGAGTTGAGTTCTTAGGGTAAGGCTACAACGCTTTTATGTTCTCCCAGTTGTATTCTATGGATACAAAAGCTGGACTCTCAATCACTCGATGGAGAATCGAATTGATGCACTCGAAATGTATCTTTATTGAAGAATGCTCCGCATCTCATGGATGGGAAAATTGTACGAATGGAACAATAAGAAGCACTCGAAAGCTGTTGAACATAATAATAATAATAAATAATAATAATAATAACCTTTATTGGCATACATAAATTACAATTCACTTAAATCTACTTTTACATAAAAAAAACTATTTACATTCATATATCTATCTATATCTAACTAACTAAAACTCACTAACCTTAACTAAATTACATATTTCATTTCACAAATTGCTACTAATCCCCCCTTTCTTACAATCCTTCTCCCTTCCCGCGTTTCCCACATACAAATTATAAAAACCCAAAAATTAAACCTTAATATACGAACATAAAATAGATTCTTACATCCCCCTTTGCGTTTTTTACAATAAATATGTGTTATATTTAATTTAGCAGTTCTATCAAGACAGCGCACGGATAGAAGCAGCCTTCAGAGAGTATTTCTATAGGGCGCCCCCTACTCAAGAAAATGACAGTTATACATTGCTCGTGTGCCATGCGAATGTCATTCGATATTTTGTTTGTCGGTATGTTAATTAATTATTCATTTCTTTAAAATATGATTTTTTAAATAACATTTTTCATGAATCAAGAATCTTCTTCCAAAAGTAGAAGTTATTAAAAATTAAAATGTTACATCGTGATACGGTAATACAGCTTATTATCGTTATTTATATCTAAACCCTGAAGTACACAAATTATAATTCTCTAGGAGAGAAAATCTATGTTCTTAAACAAACATTATTTCTATTAACCCCGCTTTGTATATATGTATACAAATTCTCGTCCTTGATCGACTAACGCTCTTAAAAACTGCTATGTGCCATCAGCGTCTCTGTTCTCACCACACCAGTTGCCAACAATGTTGTCACTTCCTTTACTTCTATTATGTTGTTTGCCATCATTTTGTGCTAGTCTTATATTCTCACTGCTGGCGCTACTTGTTGTACATTCCACTGTGTGCCTTGACGTAGATTATCTTTATTGAATCGTCCATGTAACAATGTGTGGTGACCTTTTTCACATCCGTACAATTCATGTTACTCCAACATCTATGATTTTCTTTATCTTCCAAACATTTCCCGCATATCTATTTGTCCTTGGTTCTCGCCATTCTTTGCTCTAAATATAACTCCCGAAATTTTCTACAACCTAATAACTTACGTATTCCATAGCAATTTTGACTGATGATTCTAAAACCTGAAAACGCTTCTCTAAGAATGTCATCATATTCGCAAAGCCTTGAATTTTATAGGGATGGCCCAAACTTTGCTTATACAATTTGGTTATGTTTGTATACCACGTCTTACTTATTATTTTTCCTAGGACAGATCCCCATCCAGACGTATCAATTTCAAAATTTGTAATTGCCTCTTCTAAACACTCCATTGTTGTGTCATGAAGTTTTTTATTGGTTCCAAGTTTTCCTCATGAAACGTTGGTGTATCTACCAACTTGATACTTTCTTGATCTCAACTTGATCTCCCAACTGGATCAACCAACTAGAAACTTTGTTAACATTAATCTTGTGTTTTGGTATCTCTTCCGTAATAGCTCCGAACTTGTCTCATAATGAGTCTTCTTTTTAGCCTGTATCCAGTCTTGGACATAGGCCTCTTCCATTTATTTCGACGTCGCTCTCCTGTGTAGTCAATATCCAGTTTTCCCCCGCGTGGCACTGTCTTCTCGTGGATGTCTTCTCGTCATCTTGTCTGTGGTCGACCTCTGCTCTTCTTTAACTCCCATGGTCTCTATTGCATTAATGTCTTTGCCCATTTAAGATTTTATCTTTCGCTGTTATACAGCTCTCGCAGTTAATTATCTCTTGCAGTTAGCTTTGTAGCCACGTGACCCGCACAATGCCATTTCAGTCTTCCACTCGTTCCACCACATCTATAACTTTCGTTCTTCTTCAGATTTCCTCGTTCCGGATTAGGTCTCTCAAATTGATCGCCAACAATGCTCGCTCTATCGCTCGTTGGCAGACCCGACGTCGTTTGCGCTGCGCTGCTTATCGTGATAGTGGCAGTTTCGAGCCCGTACGTTGCAACGTGCATGTCGTTCGGAGTCATAATTTGTTTTTTGTAGGTTCATTTTCAGACTTACTGCTTCTGGGGCTTCTTTTAATTCCTGCAGTATTACTTCGAGTTTACCCTCGTCACTGCTGATGAGTACGATATCATCAGCAAAGCGGAGGTGGTTAAGGCATTCCCGTTGGCATTGATACCTTTTCGCTCACATGATATGTTTTTGAATACGTCCTCCAGTGACAAGGTGAAGAGTTTGGGCGAGATGGTGCCGCCCTGTCGGACCTCTCTTTATTTTGATTTTTCCTATCATCGAGTTCTCCATCTTGACACGTAACGTACCGTGTTCGTAGAAGTATTTGATCAGGTTTGAATACATGCAGTCGATGCGGGTCTTATCCGTCGCATCAAGCACCTCCCAAGTTTCGATAGACTCAAATGCTTTTTGATAGTCCGCAAATGTCAGGTGTAGAGGAATATTATACTCATTTGCACTTCTCTGTCATGTTCTTTCTTAAATCCAGTTTGTTGGAGAGGCTGGTAAAAGGTAAGCGAATTTTTACGTAAGCCGGTTGGTTACAATTTTGATCAATAGCTTGTAGAATATGGATAGCAGAATGATGGGTCTGTACTTCTTTATGTTCGCACGGTCGCCTTTCTTGAGGAGTAGGATGACCTCTGCGTTCTACCATGCGTCCGGGATTTCATCTTTCTGAAGACATTTGTTCAAAAGTACAAGAATAATATAACAAAAGAAATTATATATATGGCAAAAGTAGGATAAATTTATGCTTAAGATTGATGGTAAATAAAAAATATATAACAAAATAATCGAAATTATATTCGAAATTATCTTTCTCAAAATTATATTCATAGATTGCATGAAATTTCTTATATTTGATAAACGGACACTTAATTTTGTAGATTTCTTCCCAATTTTCGTTGTCTAATAGTTTTGTAAAGATCTCAGTATTCTTCTTGATATAAATTCTTTTTGTTACCCATTCTTTGCCCTTTCGGGTTGCGTGTATTTTTATTGTTTGTGGTTTGTGATCACTAATAGTAAATGATAATAGTAAATGATTTCGGAAGGCTTCCGAAAATTCTTTTGTCTTTGTGAAAATGTTGTCAATACGTGTACTGTAATTATTGCCAATATTTGTTGCTTCATTTATGGTTTGTTGTATGTTGTAGGTATTGAGCAGATTTATAAGCTCGTTTTTGGGTTCACTTTGCGTTAAAAAGTTTACAATCAATTAGCAAATAGATAATTCATAAGTGTTTGGGCACTTGGTGTAATAATATGTTTATTTGAAATTAATATGATCAATTGTATCTTTGAAAAAGTTTAGCTCATTCGGGAATAGAACCCGGCTCTCCCGTTTTCTAGTCGGTTGTTTAGCCCACTACATTAAAGAGCCATGAGTTTTCACAAGTAACACATATAAAATCATTTATTCTTTTAAAACTCATAGGTGATTAGTGTAGTGGGCTAAACAACCGACCGGTAATCGGGAGAGCCGGATGAGCTAAATTTTTTCAAAGATACAATTAATTATATTAATTTCAAATAAACTTATGTTTACATGAAAGTCACCAGGTAGGATAATTTTTGTATCTAAATCAAAGTTGTCTGTAATGAATTTAATGGAGAGATATAGCTTCTGTAAAAATATTTCAAAATTTCTCTTTGGCGATCTATAAATTGTGACTATTACTATTTTTGTTTTGGTAGGTAAGTACATATTTGTTCACAGTCGGTTTCCAGGGATTTTCCTTTATATTTGTTACTTCATTTGCTTCCAGGTCGCTCGAAACATATACATACACCACCATGTATTTTACGTGCTCTATAATATACTGGGTGTCCACTTATATTTTCGCCTATTTTAACTGTCTATAACTTCTAAACAGCTCAGGATAGAAAATGCGCTTTTCGATAAAATGTTTCATTTTTGTACGAACTTTGTTTGAATAGATTCAATTTTTTCTGTCGATTCCGATTACGTCACATCCAAAATAGAGGATTTTTGACAATCTTTTTTAATGGACACTCCGCATATTTTTTCTAG
>WYDF02086616.1:0-11000 GCA_009867245.2 Adranes taylori | reverse complement strand
ATATGCATGTATGTATGTATGTATGTATGTATGTATGTATGTATGTATGTATGTATGTGTTTCTTTAAAAGAAATAATTCCCATTTGAAAAATAAATGATTTGCCCATAATTAAGATACCATACATAAATTTATTTTGTTTAATAGAATTATATATGTTGTATTATTTTTACTAGTCTATTATTTTTTTTATACATAAAGTTTTAATATGTACTCTAAGAGAATTTGGGATTTTAGGTAAGGGTGTTCACTGAATGCTTGTTTATTTCATATTTATATATTTATATATGTTACGGCTAAAGTTAGATAAACGATTAAACCTAGGTTTTCCCGGGTAAACTGCGTAATACCCAAGAAACATGGGTAGAGTCCAAAATATATTTGAAATTGTACACGTTTCAGGCTTGGTCCGAGTAAACCGCGTTCTGATTCGATTATATCCCCAACTTTTAAACATTCCAAGTACGTGATAACATGATAACGTTAATAGATAGCAAATCTTTACTCTTGTTATTTTGGAATTTGCCAATTCATTTTCTTATTAGTTCTCTTCTTTTCGGATTATGTTGGTCTTGCTTTTCTTCCATTTCCTTCTCTTCTATCTTTTGTAGTTTGCATTAACCAACTTTTCTTCTTTATACTTCATAATTTCTTTGTCAACCAAACTTTCTTATAAGCAAACCTGATCCTTTCATTATCTATCATGTTCTTTGAGGCCTTTTTTCTGATTTCTTACTTTTTTTGTCACATCGCCCTCCATGTACATATGTATCATTCCCTTTTGGGAATAAGAAAAGTAACTTTAGAACTTAACATAATTTGACTTAGATATGACTATGTTTTAATGAAATTATAAATCATTTATTTAAGACTTTTTAATTTTCAGGTAACTTGGTATCAGAATTCATTTCCCCTTCAACCCACCGATCGACGTTTAATGTCGCAACAAGGTGTAACCCATTCTCTTCTAGTGAAAAATATTCAATTAATCGATTTCGGCAATTATAGCTGTGCGGTGGTAAATTCGATTGGTAGAGAAAAGAAATAT
Organism: Adranes taylori; assembly: GCA_009867245.2. Taxonomy (NCBI): domain Eukaryota; kingdom Metazoa; phylum Arthropoda; class Insecta; order Coleoptera; family Staphylinidae; genus Adranes; species Adranes taylori. The sequence continues at coordinate 9,953 of WYDF02086616.1, read as the reverse complement.
ATTGAATTGAGCGGAAAGCCAGGTCCGCCAATTATAACAAGTTCACAGTACTCGAATTTATATGATTATACGCTTGGTTGGACAGTTCAGAGCGTTTTCCCTATATTGGAAGTTAGAATATTGTATCGCATTATGCAGGTTAGTTAATATAATTTATTATATTAGGTATTAGCAATTTACAACAAAAATTTGTTTATAATTTTTTGCAATAAATTATAAATTATTAATCACTGATAATCCTAATCGATAAAATATCTCCAATATACAATGGTCCTTAATAAATGTGTCTTTACTACAGTCCTCTGAAGCTCAAATTACGTATAGAAACAACTAGACCAAGTTTTAATTACACTACTCCAATAATATTATTATTCTTTTCAACTTGGGTTAGCGACTTGTAGTTATTATTTTAAAAAAATAATATTTTAGTAGATACGTAATATCTATTATTACCACAAAACTGTTTTTAAAATGCGGTTAGTCTAAGTTCACCCATTATTATAAGGGATCATCAGCATTTGCTTTATTAGGAGCTTACGGTCGTAATACTTGAAAGACAACGACAAACTCACTAAGCCACTAGCTGGCTGTTGCTCGAGGTGAAAATTCTTCTTATGAATTATTTGTTTTTGATTGCTAGCAGCTTTACATTTGTAGATGAAATAGATAATTGATGTTTTTAATTAGTTGTTGATATACGTATTTCGACACCCTAAATGAGAAATTGTTACAAAAGAATTGTTCTTGTCGTAGTTGTTATTTTTGACTACTATACTGTTTTTTATATTTTATTCTCCGCTCTTGTAACATAAAAAATTCTCATTAGTAGTTGCTAATGGCCGATTCTCAAAGAGGTGTTCCAAAATCGCAATAAAATACTAACCGTTCTGTGGAGCGTTACTTTATCGGTAATTTAGAACAGGTATTGCGGTTGACAGCTGTCAACTAAAAATGCAATATGACGGACGACAGGACATTTCGGGTGTATAATGTCGCGAGAAAGAGAAATCGTCGTCGTGAGATATTATGTGAAATGATAGAGGAAATAAAGAGGAAAATTTTGAATCATAACTAGATTTGAAAAGGATTAGATTTTGTAATATAAAGGAGCGCGAAATTTGAATATATAGCTGAAAACGTTATCGCCGTTGTCTTCTGAAACTTTAAAAAACCTAAGTACCCCCACTTTGGTGGGGGGGGGGATTCGAATGTAGGTGTGTATTTTGTATGTCATTGGCCAGGTTGAACTAACTATCCTGGCGCGAAATTTGAATTAAAAAATTTAAAACTAATATGTTTTAGCGCGAAATTTGAATACATCTGAAAACGTCTGTATTTCAATCAAAATAGCATAAATAATCGCACGCATTTGCGTTTGATATGATGCAAAGTCACTAGATTTAAATAGTGTTAGATATATATAAATAAATCTTCATTTGCAATAATAGCAGTTTGATTTAACTATCCAATTGATTTTAGTCAAATAAAAATATATTTGCAATAGTTATATAGAGGAAATAAATAAAACCACAAATAGTTTTGATTAATATTTACTTTACAATAATAAAAACACATATATATTTACAATAAGAAATGAGTTTTGTACTTGAAAGAAGAAGAATCAAACAAAGAAATAGAAAATTATCCGCTAATAAAAATAATAATGTATTAATGTTTAGAAAAGAAAAATTAACGTGTTGCATGACTGAAAGCGTACTTGGTATGAATTAAAGACCCCCTACAGCATAGGTGGTCATGTGATATCAAGTAATTGGCGAGATAATACGGTTTTTATATCCGAGCCAGATCTCTACGCATTAATCATGCGATCTAAGGATTAAATAAGTGTATATAAAAAGATTACTGATAAATTTAAAAAGTACAATAAAAAAAGGTTAAGCAATATAATGTACATATAGAGTTAGATATAATATAAATGTACTCTACACTACTCGATCCAGGTAAAAATGTGAAGAAATTTTGAAAAAAGCGATAGAAATTTTGAAAAAACTCATTCGTTCTCTTCATCCTTAGTAGATTCAAGAGAATGTATGGTATAGTGGCCCCAATCCAAAGTGGTTTCACCTTCTCGGCATATATACCGTTTGTCATCGAACGGCGAAAGATGTAGAAAATGTTATTAAATATATTATCGAAGAGGTGATGAAATTGTATGACATAGATAAAATGATTTTTGTGGTGATATCTGATTTATTCGCTGTCGTTGAAGTAGTAACGAAACAAACGCCGATTGTGCCCTTTTCGCGATGCACTTTATAGAGTCATCCTTTGCCGGATATATGGGGTAATAGCACGTCGCCTGGAGCTGTGGATGGTAGCGCTGAACCGAGTAGTGTCATAGACTCTTCTTACTGTTTCGGTGGAATAGGTGGAACAGTTACGTTGGTCAGCATATACAGGGTGCGTAGACAACGTAGCGTGATTGAACTTTCTGGATTTTAATCTCTGTCATCTTTGTTGGTATTAGCTTTACGTTTGACGTCCCTCTTTCTCTGCTGTTGTCCGCCTCGTTTTCTCATTGAAATCGCAGATTGTCAAGGTAAGGAAATGAAATATTGATATGAAATATGAATTGAAGATTTGAGAGGAATTGAGAACGAAAGATTCAGCAGAAAATTATGAATGGAGTAACTGACCCGAGTATACATGACATGTATACCTGACCAGAATGGAGTATACCTGACCTAATGTGCTTAGAATTACTATTGATTTGAGCTGATTTATTTAAGTTTGAATAAAGATGAATAATTGTTGATAACGCTTACTTAGAACAAATCCATAGTGCGTTTCTATGGTGCGACTTTAGGTATAAGTTTGGTCATTTCATGGTGTTTTATATTAGTTGAAATGTGTGAATTTGCTCAGTCAGGATCCACTAGAACAACACCCAAAATGTGTCTGAGGAACGCTAGATTGCGTGGCTCCTGCTATGCGAATTTTCTGGGAAGAAGCTGCTTCTGACAGGTCGGCTAGCCAGTGGCATTCGACGGTGTCGGTCGCAAAAAAGGCATGAATTGAAGGAAGCTTCTGCCGCAAAACTTTAGGAAGGTTGTACGTCCGACCAATGGAAAAGGTTTTCCTGATTTGTTGCGATTTCTAAGAATCAAAATTGCATTGCTTTTGTGACTGTTATCTACGAAACTGTAAGTGGTAGTAGTTTTCAAACGGTAGTGGGTATGTGTGAAATGTGTGGAATTATCATCCAATCGGATTTGATGAATGCTCCAAAAGATTGCAAAGCTTAAAGACTTAGATAAAAGCAAATGGTGGAAATAATGGTTACGACTTGTTTTCCAGTTAAAAAATGATCACTTCCACAAAAGTTGGAAAACTCGGTTCCACAAAAATTGTAAAACTTAAAAATGTCTTTACTAGAAAAAATGTCTTTGTGAATACTAGAATGCGAAAGTATCCTGCCGCTCACGTCGTTGAAACCTTGATGGCCGACTGCATTTGAGTATGTGTGTATAATATTATTTCCGTATTACGGCACGTTTATAGGATTATGTCGGCAGGTCTTGATCTTTTTAACGGTATTTGGGTTTTACTTTAAACGTATTAAATCTTTTATCACATTAATAGATTGATATTATGTATTATTTGGTAGTTAGTTATTACTAATTGATTTATTAATTGGTGTATTATATTTTTTGAAGAATTAAATTAGATTAATCGATTTCTATAGTATATTAGCGAAGTACTCATTGAATTGATGAATTATTAGAGAATTGCTTATTGCTACCGTTATTAATTGAATGAATAATAATACGGTATCAAAATGTTGCCTTATTTCACCCTAAATCTTTTCTTACGCCTTACCTCACCTTAAATGCTGCCTTATCTCACCTACTTTTTATTTAGAGTGTCGAAATATCTATATCAACATGTAATTAAAAATATCAATTACCTATTCCAACTACAAATGTAAAGCGGATGCTCCTAATAAACAAGATACTGATGATCCCTTTTAATAATGGGCGAAATCGCGCCATACATGGTGAACTTGGCGCTTTTGGTATTTATTGTAATAATATATATATTACGTACCTATTAAATTAATGTCTGCTTATATGTTTGCTTGCCATAAAGCGGATTCACTATAGATTCTACTTATTTTGACGGGTATGCGGCCATCTGCATGAACTAGAGAAAATAGCGTGTTTAAGGGGTTCTAATGTCTCTATAGTCTGTTTTCATTGCACTTAATATATCTATAGCTGATTCAATGTAGCCTTATCTCACCTACTTCTCAGAATGTCGAAATACATATATTAACAACTAATTAAAAACATCAATTACCTATTTCATCTACAAATGTAAAACTGATTGCAATCAAAAACTAATAATTCATAAGACGAATTTTCTTATAGCAACACCCGGCTAGTGGCTTAGGGAGTTTGTCGTATGGATATTACGTGCCTATTAAATTAATACCAGTCGATATGTTTCCTTGTCATGAAAACAGATTCACTATAGATTCTACTTAAAAAATAATACATTTGCAGTGTAACTAGAAATTTATACATTGAATTAAGCGACTGGGATGATGCTGTTTCCGATCTAGTAATTCAAAGTTATAAAAATTTGCAGGGGATATTCAGAAAAATCACTTAGTTTCCTTAGATCCTTTCCTTAGAGTTTTGAAGAAATATAATGTAAGAAATCTTATTTGAAATATCTAAAAAATATATTAACTTGAGGTACAATAATATTACATATAATACTTATTTCTATATTCTTTCAATTACTATAATAATACAGATGCTATTTCATTTGAAATTAACCTAAAATAAGCTAATTTATAATTTTATCCCTCATGTACAGTATAATGCATCATTTCACCATCCTGGCCAATGGCATGATCGTTTGGTTAAACCCAGCCAACATTACAATCCTTCAACCGGTGAACGGAGACAGACCTACCGTCTTACAAATCTCCAACCAGATTCGGCTTACGAGTGTCTGGTCCAGGCACGTAATCAACATGGATTTGGTGAGTTATCCGATCTACATACCTGGTTCACATCACAAAAAGGACGACCCACTGTGCATTCGACCAATAGCAAAGAAATTTTACAAACAATCGGTCTTTTAAATACAAGTTTACTAATAATAGTTTTGAAATTGATATTTTAAAGTGTTAAGGTGTTATTTGACTTCTTCTTCTTCAACAAGTTTTGGTATGGTATTTGACAAGATTAATTGTCTAAAGCGTTAAAGGAGAGGCAATGTATTTTTTATAAATGCGTGATAGAGTGTTATCAAACACAGTGAGATTGTCGGTTTGTAAAAAATATTAAATTTTAAAAATAAACTACTTGAATAAGAATTAAAATTATTAAAATAAATTATTATATGGTACGATTAAATTCAACTAATATTTTGTATAAAATTTCAAGTTTGTATTTAAATTATGCATTTAAATTTTGAATAGGTACTTATATTCTTTTGCTTATCTCTTAGAATTTTAAATTCTAAGAGATAATTAGAGATAATAAATTCTAGAATTTTTGTGGAATATGATCAAAAGTAATCCAGACAAATATTAACAAGAATAATTTATAGCAACAAGAAAAACATATTTTCTAGAAATTTTACTATCATATCTTTTCAATTATTATGTTATTTGTACTTGATAATATTTTTTTCTTCATAAAAGAAATAAATTTATATTAATATAAAAATGTTTTGTATTATTTTACTTTTTATTGGAATGGGATAGTAAATCATAATGTATAGTGGAAAGAGGGGAGCATTCAGCCATGACATTATTGCTTTTCAATAAATTTATTCGATGTAATAAGTTCAGATACAGAGTAAGTGTGCATTCAGTTACTCACATACAATGACGTTCTGAAAAAAAAGGGTGTTGATAAAGCGTAACACCTTATAGCAGAAATGGCCATCCACCCGCGGTTCATCGACATTTTTTCTGATTTGTTAGTCTCTCATATTTGTTACACATTTTTCGAAGTAGAATTAGTAGTAATTTTTCCTGTAACTTTGCATATATGAGTGATCATGTAGGCCTTACATGTATATCTTGAAAGTCGGTTGCCACGGCGACAAGTTGCGAAATTTTAAGTTATTACGAGTCATATCTTTGAAACGATAACAGCTAGATCCATCATGTGTAGTAACAATTTACATAGAATTACAAGGGCTAGTATTACAAAATATAAGAAAATATACAGCGTGTTCCTAAATTTTTTTTGAAAATTTCCTTATTGCTCCTAAATGGTTAAGTATATTCAGTTGTTTACACTGGTGAAATTGAGCTCCTTTAGTCTTACATAAGTTTCATGTTTCCAACTTCATAGCAACCGAGATATTTAGGGTTGTACACTTTTTTTCAAGATCAAATTACTCCAACGCTATGACATGCAAGTTTTTTAAACTCAGTTAATCCCTTAGATATTAAACTAGCTTTCGATCATAATTTTTTTTTTAATTCTTACGAAACTTTTCGAGAAAATGGATAAAAAAATTTGCAAAAATAACAACACCCTGTATATATGTTAAATTGTGATTTAAGAAAAAAATCTTTCAAATAAAATCGAAGAGCCTTTATATGACCTATACAATAAAGTTTATTCGAATGTCCTATCTTGTATAGTTCCTGAGATATTTCAAAAGTTTGTTAAACTTCAAACGTAGCAACACCACTTCCTATAGAATTTGACAATACGGGACTTTTTTATTAGACGCATAATACAAAGCACAATATGTGTGCAAAATTTCAGCCTCCTAGTTTGAAAACAAAAGTTCTGAACAAGAAAAATGCCTCCTGTTCGCCATATTCGCCATAAAAGAATAAAAAAAAACAGTTTGCGGATTGATAGTCTACACCTGTCTACCAAATCAAACCTTCTCTTAATTTTTTAAGCAAGATAACATTTTTTAGAAAACATTTTTTATACGAAAAATTGTTCCTTATGACCCCTTTGTCTAATTATGTATAAACGATTTGCAATAATTTGAATACAAGAGTAGTGCTAAGACGAAATAGAAAAAAATATGAATACATGAATTCTATATATTTCCTGTACGTACTTCATACGTATATGAAAGATAACAATCTATTAAAAGTATAGAAATCTGATAATTTATTGACAGAGCCAAAATGACGAAATTTATTGACAGAGCATTTATAGAAATAAAAACGCAAAAATATTTATATACATTAAATATTTATTGAAAAAATGGTTTCTTTAACAAACAATATACCTAAATATACAATACTAAAATAAATTTTATAGTAATATCTATCTTTTCTTCTTCTTCTTCTTGAACTCTTTATCCTATCATCGTCATCATCGATCTTGTTGTTAACTCATTGATATAATCGTACAATGTTTGAACATTTTCCAGTGTACATACATAACAGCAAGATTCATCATGAATGCTCCCTATAATCGATTCCGCTTAATTGGGACACTGGATAATCGAGCCGCTTATTAGGGACAAATCCTAAAGAACGGAAACAAAACACACATTTAGCACACATTTATTGTGGCTCCACTCTTCATCAATAATAACAACGATTAAGTTTGAGTACCACTGGAATCACACACAAAATTTATATGTGTATTTAATGAAATCAGAATAAATTAGGAAATGTAGAATTAGTACCTACTTTAATATAAAATTAAAAACAATTTTTGAAATTGTTTGAGAATCACTGATATAAGAATATTATAAAACATGTGTAAAATGAAATCGTTCGGCGCTTATTTAAGTCAGAAATTTCGATACATTCCCTACACTTTGCTTCTCCTAATGTATCTGTCTTTCAATTTTCTCTCGTTTTTCACTTTTCTTTCATCCACTCTTCATCAATAATAACAACGCTTATAAGTTTGAGTACCACTGGACTTACACACAAAATTCATATGTGAATTTAATGAAATCAGAATAAATTACCTATACAATAAAGAAAATTTACAATTAGTGTCTCTTTCATAAAAAATTAAAAACAATTTTTGAAATTGTTTGAGGATCACTGATTTTAGAATATGTATCAAATTTGTGTAAAATGAAATTCTATAGCGTTTATTTTAGTCCGAAATTTCTAAATATTCCCTACAGTCTACTTCTCCTACAGTACCTGTCCTTCAAACTTCTCTTTGTTTTCTCTTTTCTTTCATGCACTCTTTATCAATAATAAAAACGATTATAAGTTTGAGTACCACTGGAATTACACATAAAATCCATAGCTGTATGTAATAAAATCAGAATAAATTAGGAAATTTAGAATTAATGTCTACTCTCATAGAAAATTAAAAACAATTTTTGAAATTGTTTGAGGATCACTGATTTTAGAATATGTATAAAATATGTATGTGTAAAATGAAGTCCTTCAACGTTCATTTTAGTCAGAAATTTCCATATGTTCCCTACACTCTACTTCTCCTAATGTACCTGTCCAAACTTCTCTTGGTTTTCTCTTTTCTTTCATCCACTCTTCGTCAATAATAACAACGATTATAAGTTTGAGTACCACTGGAATCACACATAAAATTCATATGTGTATTTATTGAAATCTGAATAAATTAGGAAATGTACAATTAGTACCTACATTAATATAACATTAAAAACAATTTTTGACATTGTTTGAGGATTACTGATATAAGAATATGTATAAAATATGTGTAAAATGACATCGTTCAGGTTTTATTTTAGTCAGAAATTTCCATATATTCCCTACACTCTACTTCTCCTAATGTATCTGTCTTTCAATCTTCACTTGTTTTTGAAATTTTACTTTTTTCTTTCATTCACTCTTCATCCCTTTTCATAAAAAATTAAAAACAATTTTTGAAATTGTTTGAGGGTCACTGATTTAGAATATGTATAAAATATGTGTAAAGTGAAATCCTTCAGCGTTTATTTAAGTCAGAAATTTCTATATATTCCCTACACTCTACTGTACCTAATGTATCTGTCTTCAATCTTCTCTTGTTTTTTCTTTTCTTTCATCCACTCTTCATCAAACATAACAACCATTATAAGTTTGAGTATCACTGGAATTACTTACAAAATTACACGTAAAATTACATACGTATTTAATGAAATCAGAATAAATTAGTAAATTTGGAATTAGTAGATATTTTAATTAAAAAATAAATAAGAATATCATAACTGTTTGAACACGCCTGGTATAACACTAAGCTATTGAAAAAATTCTCTGGTAATAACAAAAATATTTTTTTACTTTGACTTTTTTACTTTCAATGGTTAATATATTAGGAAACAATGCGTTAATTCATGGGTTGGCGAATTTGTTTATAAGCGAATTCGTTTATAAGCGAATTCAAAAGTTCAAGGCGCCAGACTGCCCTCCTATATATTTCCCAAACGTGACTCAAACGCGGCCATAGGGCGTACCAAAGTTGTCCACGCCAATTGAAAAAGATGGGGATCTTGGGAGTCACGAGTTGGCGAATGTGTGCCTTGTAAAAACAAAACTAAAACCTAAGCTAATACCTGATAACTAAAGTGTTTATGCTGGTCTAAATTTGGCATCATTTTTACCCACTTTCTCTTTATTTTATCAAAATCTAAATACGCTTATGGACGGATTTATTTATTTATCTTTCATTTGATATCAATATTGAAGCCCTCACTCAATTTATCTTTCATTTGATATCAATATTGAAGCCCTCACTCAATTGAAGTTAGAGATCATGAAAACCAAATAAAAGTATTGGCGGCAAGATTTACAAAATTTGAATAACTCGAGCAATTGGAGTGAAGAAGATCACCTAAATCTTCAAACAAATACAAGTATTTACAATGAACCTAGAATATGAGTTCGTCCTCATATTCTTGACAGGATTGACATGGGCTGCTTTTGGTAACCTCCGGTCCATATTGAAGTCTGAACTTCCCATATGTCTTAAACGAAAGGTCTTCAATCAATGTGTCCTACC
>WYDF02086605.1:0-11001 GCA_009867245.2 Adranes taylori | reverse complement strand
AGAATCACATTACGAGGAGATTGTCTGAAAGAATTCTATTTTATAAATTGACAATAATATATTAAAATTATTATATTAAATATGTTATATATATAGGCAATAATATATTAAATTTATTTTTGACATTAGCCGAAAAATTTCTGTAATAAATTTCGTCGTAAGAATATTGCTGGCAGCTATAACATATCTTTAAATATGATAATGCAAGGGCACTAGATAAAATATTCGGGCTTATTACTCTAAGAACTTCGAGAAAGTCAATGTATAATGTAATAATCGCTTTGTATTGTCTGAATCTTTAAAGCTTTGGAACTGAAAACCGCCGGTACAACTGTAAAAACGAAATCAGAGGATCAGTCTCATTTAAAACCCTCGCAGAATGTTTGGAGATATTGTCTAAAGTTACCCCAAAAACACTTATGAATGTTAAGACATTGTTTTGTCAAGCGATTCAACTTACGATTGCTGTTGCTCAGATTTGGGACTTGACATTGTAAATTATGCGCCCAGTCTTGTCGATGTAGGAAACCAAGCCCACATATAAACTCAGTGACGGGAGTAAACATATTGCGCACACTAAATATCGACACCTGGCACGTTCGCAAACTGCTCTAAATATGTAAACTTGCAAAAAGAGATCAAATCAGAGATCATCTTATAGTCAGACTAACTGAGACCCACTGGCGAAGCAAGGTTACCTTGAACTACTATCTGGATACTTGAGCAAATGATGCTTAGTAATGATTTTGAGTAAGACTCGATCATACTATAGGAAAATATAGAGCAATTGAAATCAGAAAACGTCGTCTTCCACAAAGTAATTAATAAGTATAACCTAGGTATTAGGATCTAATTTAGTTCTGTATCGAAAACAGTTTTTTCATATCCTACAAAGACCTTCAGAATCACCCTAAGAGACTATACCCGGACATGCCCTTAGGGTCACCACAAGAACTAAATCTATGGGTGGTATTATAAAATTGGAGGACCTATATAAAAATACAAAAGCTTTTCCTGGTAGGGACTACTACTGAAATCATCAATTATTTACAGAACAGCTGCGCGCCAAAATCAACAAACTAAAAGCAAGTAACTCATTAACGATTCAGTGGAACTTTAATCCTAACGAGAATTACAACACAAGAGTGAAGTGAACAATTAACAAACTAAAACCATTGGTAGATTCAGACGTTACCACCTATGATCCAAAACAAAAATAGTTTGTTATTTTTGTTTTGGAAGAGTCAAGAAAGCAAGAAAATCGGTGTGGCCTAATAGCAAAGCTTCACATGCGGTTTTCGCTTTATATTATCTTACTGTAATGATCATAGTATAAGTTGTAATACAAGCCAACAATTAATTACTCCGTTTGTGATGAATGTCTATGCATTTATCAGCCTACGAAGTGATGCTTTAAATAGTAATCTGGCTAACATTCCTTGAATGAAAACATGTTACTTAGATCCATTTTGAAACAATATTTGGGGATGGCTTCAGCGAAAAGGCAGAATTAGTGGGATTCAAAGCGATATTTAAAAAATTCGTGGACGTGATCACGACCCCATTTTTCATATACTTGTAATTATATTTTGCATAAAACAAAATTTGATGTATTTATTATTTTTGTTTTGAGTATCACATCATAACTCGTCTATTAAATTCAAGGAACACAATAGTTGTTTAGGGTAACTAGTCTACCCTACAAATCGCCTACCCACGAATCACACTGTCTCCATATTTGCCTACGCGCGGACAGCTTCGTTGTCCGCTTTGCCTCGGCTTGCGGTCACTCTACTTTGGAAAATTTCTTAACAGGGCAATGTTACACGCTCTTGAACTTGCCTACGCACTAAATTAGTTGTAAAAATTGGGGCACAAGGTGGACACGTGTTTCTAGCATAGGATTATAGCTGTTTTCAACACCTTTTCTTATTCCAAATATAAGCGTAAGGTCTCATTGCATCGGACTATGAATCCGACACTTAACCAGTACGCTATGAGTGCCCCATACAAACCAACTATTAAAATTTCTCATTTAAACATTGAATGTATGTAAGTTTGCATACATTAAGACGTTGTATTTTGAATTATTCACTGTATTCACATATGGTATAATGTATTGTATCAGCTATGTGTTATGCATTTGGACGAATTAACACCTTTACAAATTGAGCTGAATCATTAATGTATACCAATGAAGTAAAGGACTTTAACAATCAAAGTTCACCTCGTATAATACTTACATTGGGGTTTTTTTCTGTGAAGCATCGGACAATCCTAAAGATGGCCAAAGTTGATTCTACAGTAATCTTAATATAAAAGGCGACTTTAACAATCTAAGTTCAAATCCTTAACACATGTGGTTCATCTCCAGTATTAGAGTATGTACTTACACGACATATGAAGATATATAAGCAATATTTACTGTTTCGCAGTAAGACGAAGTTTTAAGTATGTAGGTACAATTAATTACGATTTTTACAACTAATTATTAAAATACCGCTATCATTACAATTTTCGACATAACACCTACTTACTTAAAAATTCTCCGAGTGGAAAAGATCGACAATAATAATAAAAGTAGAAAAAGAAGAAGATAATATAAAAGTACATATAAAAATTGTTTTCTATTATTTATTATATAAACTAACCTTGTAATAAATTCCCAGCAACCAATCTAGTGGTGAATTCGATTGTCTCAACAGCTGTTTCAGCAACACGCTTTAGCATCTAAAACATACTCATTCTGGTGCTACTTGTAGCCTGGAAGTATCACTCAAAACTGATTTTATGCAACATAACAAGGATTAGAATATGTCTTTCCCAAAGAACGCAATGAATCTCTTACAAATAAAAGCTTTTTTATCAATTGTTTCACAAAACTAAGTGAAACCCGACAACACATTCCATCATGTGTTAATACGTATAACGTATCTAGGCGACGCTATGTGTTATTTGATGATTCTGACTTGCGCGGGGATCTGTCAATGGCTAATTATGAAGTTCCTTTTAAAAAACGTGGATTAAACAAGGGGATACAAATGAAAGCTACAATTTTAACAAGATACTAAATAATTGTTACTTATTAAAGATAATATAAAAAACTACAGTATAAACATATTTGAAGTCCATATTTATGTACTGTAAAAAAAATTGCATATACTATGTACACACTCTATTGCAGGTGAAATCAGTTGAAGGCTCAACGTTTTAGCATGTGCCAGTGATACTCAATTAGCAAATTATTCCACACCAAAGAAACTAAATATCTACACATAATCGTAGACGTTAAGTGGAAATCACGTAAACAATTTTTCGATACATCTAACAAATATAATACACAGAAAATTGGCTTATTTTAAATGGAATACCCCTTGTATATTTTCACAACATTAAATGATTTAAATAGTAGTGGCATCATCACAGATTCTTAATTCAAATATTGATATGCAAAGAAAAGAAAATTATTGTCAATTTTCACTTATGCCGCAAACGCAATATTTATATATAAATTAGTATAAGCGGTAACCTTAGTTTAAAAGATCAATATTATTCGAATAAAATGTAATTAAAATTTTATCTAGTTTCAGAAAATGTAATAATATATACGCTGTTCCATTTAAAATAACAAAGATATTATATGTTCCGATACTTTTGAAACTATCTGCATACACAAAAATATTCTTTTGTTATAGCCTAAATGAAATAAAAAATATTTTGGTTGAAAGGAATGTTTACAATTTTACTATTTACCACAATATTACAGATCGCCACAGTTATGAAACCGCTGTATAACAAATAAACACTTAATACAGATAATTTCAATTTTCCATATATGTATAAATTCTTCATTTGCATAATTTCCCACCAACCCCATGATGTTATCTAGAGTTAAATAACGATAACAAGAACATACATTTGCTTGTATTTGCAACAATTACATTTGAATGTAAACAAATTCGTGGATAAAAAACGTTCTATAACTCAAATTACGCAAAATAAAATCCAGGTATCACTAAACAGTACAAAAAACGTAATGCAAAAGTAAGATAAACAATCTTGGAAAATTTTATTTCAATATTAAAAACACACGTACGGCAATGATCCGTAACTCAATTGTTAATTAATTAATGCACAATCAATAGGTGAGCTGCATATTCCGATAAATTGTATGTTTTACTAGTGATATAACGATTTAACAGTAATTTGTTAATAACTGGTTATTTTTAAATATTTCACTGTAACTATTCCCAAGTATTAAATATAACAATAATCGGCTATTGAAATTTTCATCAGATTGCTTTCATTTCAATCAAAATGCTTTTATATATATGCTAATAACATTTGTAACGGTTACGTGACATTAATAGTCACCAGTATAACTGGTTACTTAAAAATAACCTTTTTAGATTGTAGGAAAACAGACAGTATCAAAGGAAGTAAAAAAAAAATAAGATTCTTTATCAGCTATATTCATCTTGTTAATTATTAATTACTTTTTAACAGTTCGTGTAATACGAATTATAATTAATTGTTTCAAATCCCGTTTAGAAATTATATTTCGTGAAGTTGTTTTCATACATTTGTTATTTTTGATGAACCTCGTGGTTCAAGCATTTAAGTGTTCTTATGTTTGAGAAAAAGTCTATATAGGCACCGGGCGGAAAAGATAGACATTAAATAATAAAAGAAGAAGAAGATAATATCAAAAATTCTTTTCTATTAATTGTTATAAAAATTCTTTTCTATTAATTATTATTATATTAACTAACCTTGTAATACATCCCCAGCAACCAATCTTGTGAGCGATGCGCTTGTCTCACAACAGCAATCTCAGCAGCACGCTTTAGCATCTACATCTCTTAAAACTTACTCATTCTGCAGATATTAAAGCATTCATATGATCATGCAAATTGAAGCACTACTCAAAACTGATTTTATGCAACATAACAAAGCATAAAATCAGGCTTGTTATGTCTTTCACAAAGAAGACAATAAATCTCTATTAGAAATAAAAGTTTTTTCACAAATTGTTTCACAAAACTAGGTTAACCCGATAGAACATTCTATGATGTATTAATAACTGTTACTTATCTATGTGACGCTATGTGTTATTGGATGATACATTTTTCTGAGCGCAGATTGCCGGTACTCGACACTTGATTGTTTTGGTCCGTAGTTATCTGAATAAAGACTTGTTATGTACCTGGTATAGTACTGTCACGATAATCTGACATGCCCGGGATCTGTCCATGGCTAATAATCAAGTTCTTTTAAAAACCATGGATTAAATAAGGGGATAGAAATGAAACCTACAGCTTTAACATACAAGAATGAATAATTAACAAAACTTATTAAAGAAACATAAAATTCTACAGTACAATAAAATTAAAAGAACAAAACTATGCAGTGTGATAATAAAATTGTATCAAAAACTAAACTGTACATATGTACATAACTACATAAATAGTCAATGAGCATATAATACCACATCAATGAAACTAAATATCTAGACATAATGTTAGACGTTAAGTAGAAATCATCTAAACAATCATTCGGTACGTCTAAAAATATAATACAAGAGAACTGGCTTATTTCAAATGGAACAGCCGGTATATTATTCTAGCAATTGAAGAAAAAAAACATTTAGCAGAGTTAATTATAATATAACATATTACTATATCTAAAGTAAATATTTATTTAGATATGTTTCATTTATTTAGGTATGAACACCCCTTGTATATTTTCACAATTTTAAATGCTCAGAATGGTAGTGCATAATTGCAAATTCTTATTTCAAAGGTTGATATGCAAAGAAAATAAAATGTAATAAAAGAACATTTTTTTTAATAAAATCTTTTTAATAAATAAACTTGTTCATATTATTAAAATTCCAAGGATTTATGTACAGTTTGATTTATAATGTAGATACTGTAGTATATTTCGTATTAACAGATAAATTATTAAATATTTCAAATTATTTTATTTGTTTAGGTGTATTATTAGTGGATGGAGGTGTACAGAGCGCCAGCGGAAGTTATAATGCGTTACCCGAGACAGGAACAACAGCCCCATTGGGTGCGGGGATCGGTCCATTAGAACGCTTTGAGCCTTATTTCGATACGATGACACCGAAAAATGTTACTGCACTGGTCGGCAAGTCCGCATACCTTAGCTGCTGCGTCAGAAACTTGGGAAATAAAACGGTAAGTAGATAAATCATATCATATAGGATTAGCATTCGAGCGTGACTATGCCCTACATTTGCAATGCAAAACACGGCAGACCAAGATTATTTTAAACAAAATATTTCTCATCAACATCTGTCTGTTTCTGTTTTATTTTTTTTTATATAGGTATTAATTTATGCATCAGGTTTTAATGCGAGGAATTAAAGGAATATAGTTGTAGCGCCAATAAAGTTGTTGCGCCAGTAAAGAATAACTTTTCTACTTTATTGCCGGAATTGAGCTGGAATATACTTATTGTTTTAACTAAAAGAATTAGACTTATTATTATATTATTGAGTGAGGTTGTCTTATGCTACGAACTTGATTAAATAAACAAAATGGAACTACGTTTCCCAATGTTTTGTGTTTTCAGAGATCCAAGACATACAGAATTGACCACATATAAAATAGCCTAGTTTTGGGTGGTGCCCTGATTGATCGGGTCCCCTTCTGTGCACGCCGCTGGTAATTCGAGTTTTTCAATCTTTTTTATTCGCGTTTTGTTTATTTGAAAACCCGGATATTTTTGTACTTAGCCCGGATATGGAATGTGAAACACGTAGTGCCAGAGTTAAAGCAAGATGAATGACTGATTTTGAGCGATCTATTTTCCCCTGATGTCTACTTTCGTCCGACTTAAAGAGGAACTAAGTCTAGTTTCCACGAAATCAGCAAGGGTACTGTGATATCTTGCGGTTATTGTTAGCCGATATAACTTCGCAAGGCATATTTTATTGATTCTGTAGCTATTACGTACAGAGGTACTCATAGTTTTGCTCGTTAAGCTCACGACTTTAAGATAGTGAACATAGACATAGATTTCTGTAACTAATATAAAGCAAAAAGCAAATAAGCGATAAAAATAATTTTCCATATTTTCTTAGAATTATTTATAGAAATTCAATATTTTATAGAAATTCAGGTAAAAAATTTGTATGGGGCGATTGTGAATCTGGGGAAACAAGACTTTATCTGAATGACTATCTAGTTGAACATTTAAGTATTGCTCGTATCTAAGAGGTGTAAATTATTAAAGTATTCTGTACGCTGAAGTTACATTTTTGTTTATAATATAAGAACTTAGTTATTATGTACTTTTAGGAATTAGGAATGTGCTGTAACTCCTAATATTCTAGAAAGTTCAAATGGCTTGGGATGCGTTATATCTATTACTTAAATTAGTTTTATTGTTGGATATTATTTTATATAAAGGAATATTTTGATAATGAATAACATTTTAGAGTATAAATGTAAGCATATTATTAACGCTTATTCATATTTTATTCATATCCCAATTTTCGAGTATTAATAATAAATCAAAATATTGGAAAATACCATTTGTAGATTATTAAACATCTAAATTTCAAAATATCTAAAAATAATGCTTTAATACGGAAATGAAGGAAACAAGTGCTTCATATAAATTCAATTTTATTACGTCTAAGAAGGAAACCCAATTTAAAAATATGAGTGTTTATTTGATTAAAATGCACCTTCAACAAAGTGAAAAATTATCGCGTAAAGTATTTCACATTCTGACATATTTGCATTTGGTGTAAAAGTTTTTTCTTATTTGTGAATGATGAGTAAACACTGTACTATGTGAATAAAGAACTAATTTCCTGTAAAATTTATCAGGAATTTAGATTATAGATGAAAGATATAGTTTCTATTAAAATGGTCATAGAGTTAATGTCATTTTTAAATATGGTATCCCAACCCATAAGATAATTTGGAAGGTTTATATGTATTGTAATATTCACGGTACCCGTGATGTTATTATTAAAGTTTTCTATCAGTATTATCGCATACAGAACGGTTTTGGCGTTGATTTGTACAGATATGTCATATTAACCTCGTATATTGATGATTACTGTTATTTTAGAAAGTTGTTAGTAGAAATATAGTTGTATTGAATATGTTATAGCATTTAAACATTGTGATTTAACTCTAGCTTTGATTAGCTTACCTGTTATTTGTTTTCTCTGCGACTTTTGGGAGAGTTATTCTCAGATATTTTTTCTGCCTTGGATTTGGCTGAGCCATTGCTATTAGTTTTTGCTAGTGTTCTTATCACTGATTGATTCAATTAAATCGTACCTGGCCATTAATTGTACCCTCTAAGGGGTTCGAAATAATTAATAGTTGTTAGGCTCTATGTTGTATTTGATTGAGGTTATTACGTCTAAAATTATACTTCTTATAGTAGAATGTTATTATAATTACCTGTATTGTGTTGAGTCTAGTCGATTACTTTATTTTCACATGTTCGTTAGATTTTTCTGACTGGCTTACAGCTTTTATTTTGAAGATTAGAACCTGTACTTTGCTAATTATTTCAGGCTGGCAGATCGTTGAAAACATAGCTACTTCGTTGGCGGGTGATTCCATTTTATTTATTTAGAGCCGTAGCACATTTTAAGACTGATTTCTGGCATATTTGTGTTAAATTGAAATATAAATAAATAGAAATTAATTAGGTTAAAAGTGAATTTATATTAAATAAAGTCTTATTAATAAAGAGTGCCCATATGTCGTGCTATGATAATAGGTAATTGATAATAGAGTTTATAATAAAGGTTGTTAATTGTTATATGGAAATGTTATTTATGTGCACATTCCTTTGCGTTCTCTCCGTGTCGCATGACACTAGCGCTCAACCGGTAAGAATATCCGAGCCCTAGTTGTCTCACTATCATCGTTGGGATGGACTATAGCTTGGCTGAGGTGTACTCACGCTTGCACGGTAAGACAACCTCATTGTATAGAACTACCCGATTGGATGCAGTAGGAGAAGGTTGAGTCTCAGTATTTCAACATGTTCTGTATGAAAGTACAATATTTTTGGATGGCTCCACCACTTCATATGTAATATAATTTTTCTGTGTCGGAAAGATTAAAAACGTTTTATAGGCACCACTGACAGCTTTCCAGTTCCTGTTAGTAGGAGTAGAAGACTTCCACAATCGTTCTTATCACTAAAAACGTTAAAGCGTATACCACGATCAAAGATTACACATAGGAGATTTATCGTTTTTCTTAAATTTATTTAAGGTAGTTTTCAATTAAAATCACTGCTGGCCTCAACTCTTTGCGACTGTCTAGTTTGATGACTTTGGTCTTTTCAGTAGTTAAAGTAAGAGAATTTGCTCTCATTTACTTACTGACGATTCTACCACTTTATTAAGTACATTTTCTACTTGGCTAGGATTGTTTGGAGTGGCAACAACTACGTCCTCGGTAAGTTCCATAAATGTGACATTAACTGAAGTAGCTACTAAGATTAATTATTCCCATTATAATATAATTGAACCCTCGTACTTCGTCCACTTTTACAATGGATAATCTGTTCTATGATTTAAATATACATCTTATACTAACCAAATGATTTAGTTCCTGAGTAGTAACAGTATGATTTTTATCACTTTTCTCATTTGTACCTGTCACTACGTTTATATCTGTAAATTTGAGCTTTCTATTTTGTTCATAGATTAAACTTATATGGATTTGTTTTTTCACATTTACCAGGTAGTAAAAAGATTTTTCCTGTTCATGTTAATTTATACCATGAAAACAGACTCCTCAATTTTGCTTAGCGATTTGTACCTCAGAGCGCAAGTATTTTCACATGTGTATAAGTCTGATAGATCATGGAAGGTACTCCTTTTTTGTTACGCTGTGACCTGTGTGTGAGCCCGGCATTTGGTTATCAGTCGGATCTTTCATGAATTTGGCTTCTTATTCTATTGTGGCACAAATTGCGCTTATCTAGCGCTGCTGTTTTAGAAACCAGCTAAAAATAGAATTTTGCTAATCAGAATGCCGACGAGATGGCTATACTAATGCACAAAATAGGAATAAATAAATCACCAAGTCTATAGATTTTTTATAGTTTCAAGCATTTTTATGTATTTTATTAAACATTCAATAAATAAAGCATAGTTATAGTACTACTGTGCATAATTCTGATTTACTGATTTCATCTATTTAGTTTTCAAAATATATTTGATTTTAAACAGCAACATAATGAGTAAGCTATAGGGATAATATAACATAAAAAAACAGTGTGGATAGCATATTAAACACAAATTTGTATTCAGCTGATGATCTGTGTTCTCTGATGCTTATTGTTGTAGTGTTTTAACCTGTTCTGCTATGCTTGCATTTCATTCAAACATGTTCGATGTGGTATAAATGTTGTTAAAATTCACGTCGCATTATTGGGTAGGTCATGTTATTTTATGTATTACGGATTACATTAAGTGCTAATGAATGACACATCCGCATGCGATCCGGCTTTCGTTAATGAATTGGTTTTTTATTGCTTTCATATCTTTAATTTGTTGATCATTTTTATTTTCGAAACATTTTATTTCACCTTTCTTAAAGCGCTAACCCAAACAGATCTTCTAAATCAGTGTCGGCTGGTGCATAAGTGCACAGGTGCACGTGAACACCCATATAAAATAAAAAACAAAGAATAATTATTAATTTAAAATGTTTTAAATTTCCATATTGTCTTTTGCTATTAGAAATCCAGCTACGTAGCTGACTGGCGGGAGAATAATAAAACACTACACGTAGTTAATATAGCTACTGGCGTAGGTATCACGAAAAATGTGTGCACTTCAGTTTACATGGAAAATTTTAAGTTTTGCAATGGGCTCGCCTGATTGTTCTAAAATAACAAGCAAAGAGTTTCGTTTTAATATTCTTCTGACGCCCTTCTCTTTATATACGTAATTAATATGCTCATAATAAAATAATCATA
>WYDF02086594.1:0-11001 GCA_009867245.2 Adranes taylori | reverse complement strand
CATGCTTATTCGCAGATCCGTTCCTACTTACAACATACCCCAGATACTTTATATTTTTTACCATTTCAATCGTAGCTCCATTCAGTAAAAACTTGTAGGTCTTACTATCCCTCTCTCCCTTCTTACACACCATTACTTTCTTCGTGTTCACATTTATTGCCAAATCTCTTTTGCATATATACTTACACACCCTATAAATAACTTCTTGCATTTCACCCTGACTGCTTGCCAAACGCACTACAACATCCGCATATCCAAATCTTTTCCTTCCTATTAAAACACCTCCTGTTTGATCTTTCCGCAACACCACTTCCAAATTCTACAGATAAATATTAAATAAACTCCCACTCAGCGGACA
Source organism: Adranes taylori (assembly GCA_009867245.2). Classification (NCBI taxonomy): domain Eukaryota; kingdom Metazoa; phylum Arthropoda; class Insecta; order Coleoptera; family Staphylinidae; genus Adranes; species Adranes taylori. The sequence goes on along the minus strand of WYDF02086594.1, from coordinate 10,643 downwards.
TCCTTGCTTCACACCTCTATTTACCTGAACCACTCAGACACACTGTTTCCCACTTTCATTCTCACTTCTGTACATTCATATAGACTTCTCACCCCTTTACACATCCTTTCACATATCCCAACTTATCTCATTTTCTTCCAAAGTACATTCCTCACCATTTTGTCGGACGCAGCCTTCAAATCTATAAACAGTAGGTATAATTTCCTACCCTTGCTTAACTCTTTATTCATAATATAGTTTAGAATAACAGTATTATCAGCGGTGCCCTTACCTTTGACAAATCCAGATTGCGTTCTTGACAACACGTTTTTTATATTAACTCCTTTGACAATTTCCTATTTAACACCCTCGCATATATCCTATAAATCCCATTCGTAATCGTTATTCACCCCTTATAATTATTCACATCCATTTTATCTCCATTCTAATGCACTGCTATTACCTCCCTCTTTTCCAATCCTCTGGTACTGACCCATTGCCCATCCAAACTCCATTCATACACCTTGTCTAAGCTTTCATCCTTCATCGATCAGCTTCTTCCATACTTCCACTGGCAATTTATCAGGCCCTGCAGCACTCCCTGCCTTCTTTATATCCTCTCTCACCTCATCTTCACTAATACACTGTTCACTACCATCCACTAGTGTATCTTCCTCTATAGTATACATACTCTCCCATTCATCCTCCTCATCTACGATTCCCTCTCTGATTTTTTTCTCCCATTCCCCTAATTATACCGTCGACACCCCCACCTCCATCTTTAGTTCACTCTTTTTCTCCCTTAGATATCTCCATAACTCTGCCTCATTCCGCAAATTATTTATCTCCTTCCTCTCATTCTCCTCTTCCTCTCTCCTGCATATTCTGTTTTCCCTCCGCCAACTTTCGTTCGCCTGCATATATTCCTCCATGTCTTTTCTCCATCTCTAACCTTTCTCAGCACCTCCCTCACCCTTCTTGTTTCGCCTTTCCCACTTTTCATCATACCCCCCAACTCTCTCCCCCTGATCCTTCAGATTAGATCCCCCTGTTCTTTTTGCATTCTAACAATCATTTCGCTCATACTTTCCACTTCATTCCATTTTATACCCACCATCAATTCCTTATTTTTTAATTTTCTCTTTTGTTCCAAACATATACAAATCCAAATCCTTTTCTCCTGTAACCATGCCCCTTATCACTCTCTCCTGAATTTATACTCCACCTTGATTCTAACGGAAAGAGGAATCAAGGTTCTCCACTCAATCTAGTACTCCACTTTCATACATATAAGACTCTCCGTCGCCCTTTTATTCAATAACATGTAGTCAATCACCAACCCACCTCAATAAGTCATCTCTCCATTCAGATCACACTTCACAGATCCATTTGCAACTACCAAATTACCTTCTCCATTATCCATTCCAAGAATTTTTTCCCTCAGAATTTACTACCTTGTCCCTCGATTTTCATGCTACATATTCTCCATCCCCACCAATATTACAATCATTTTGCTACACTATTCTTACGTGTCAATCTCCCAGTATTATAATAATATCAATCTTATATCTCACATTGTTTATCTCTTCACTTACCTCCCTAATTAATTATTCCATTCCTTGTTCATATACACCATTAATATTAACCAATTTACTCCTCCTAAACTTATCGCCTTACATAAAATCCCTTCCCCTTTAAAATCTACTTTGTATATTTGTTTGTAATAATTCTACCATCTGAAACAAGCAATGTGCAAAAGCTAGGTTATGTCTGTGTTCATCACACGAGAGTAAGGCAGCCATTTTATAAAAAATGACTAAAGAAACACTGAGACAAACAAGGAGAGGAACGATGAGATTGCCTTCCTGTACCACCGTGAGATTAATTTGGCCCCAATGTTCTTCACGAAAATTTTGTCCAATTAATCTAATTAGAAATACAATGTGACAGCAGTAACTGTTGAAGAAACTTATTAATTATCTATTTCTTTTCTTTAGTTTCCGTCACTGTGTGATTTTTAAATTAAGCTCTAGTTTTTCAGCTAGTTAAATTGTAAAAACATTATTTCTGCTTCGTTTTAACTCTGCACTTCAGCAAGTGATTAGAGTCCTTTAAATATCCGTTTCAATGGAGCTTTAGTAGACGAATTTGTAAAACAAGATGGTTTTTATCTGTTCAGATACAAAAGATATCCGATACAAACGAGGAAAAATGAAACCGACAAAGTAATTGGAAGAATTCCGCCAGAGATCATGGAGTTGGCTGTTAGCAACCAAAGTGGATTAAAACATGTAAAATTCCATATATTAGCACGGTTAAAGAAAAGTCTGTGCCAAGAATGACTCCAAAAAGTTGACCTATTGAACAGCTGCGATCAGAGGCTTGTATAATCAAGTCTAATCTAACCTTGTCTTAACCAAGCTAAGGTAAATTTGTTTTTTGACAAATCGGAGGAAGACATGGGTCGCGGTAACGGTTTATGTGTTTACAATTGAAATGAAACTGGAATCATGACAGTTCAATCTTTTCAAAAATTACTGCCACCTGACGGTGCAAAACAAGTAAGCAAAGTTAATAATGCACTGCGTAGCGCACTTGTTACAACATGTATTATTGGGGCATCTGGCCATCCACGCGTCATAAGATTTCCTACACTCCACTATAAAACATATATGATAAATGGTGCTCCAAGGAAAATCCTTGGGTCAGAAACAATAGGAGGTTGGATGAAGTCAGAAAATGTCGTGTAAGTTAACAAACATTTTGTGAACCATACAGAATTTTCTACAGAAACTACAACGCCTCTTCTCATAGGCAATCACAAAAGACTTAAAGCACTTGTCCTTGAAAAGCTAGCGGTATGCTCTAGCAAGTTCAGCAATTGAATATAGGACTGTTGAAACAATTCAACACATTTTAAGTTTCATCTGTGGACTCATTCTGCGGGCGGCATGAATAGCGTCTCATCCTGTTGAAGTATAGACAATTAACAATGTTGCTTACTGTGTTGACGAGGCATCGCTGCAAGCCATGACGCTTGATAATATTGCCGTTGTATTAAAAAAACTGGTATGGTCCCATTTAATCGACATGCGTTCACATAAACAGATTTCTCACCCAGCTCAGTCAAAGGCAAATATTCTCCGTTAGCAGGCCTTATATCTAATAGTGTGCAAGATGGTAGTTTACTACTTTTTCTAGTATGATGTTTTTAAAGATAATTCTCTGAATCATTCTGTAACTGAGGCAGAATTTTCTGGTGATTATTTGCTCAGATCAAGTAGGACTATGTAAGATGATAAAGAATGAAAAAGCTGACTGAGCCTTGATGATAATAAAAATTTTCTAAAGAAAAAACAAAGATCACATCGAAAATAAAGGAAGGCGAAAAGAAAAACTATGAAAGCAATTGATACATCGGAGAAAAAAGAAATATCCATCCAGGAACGTCCAACCAAACAGCCTGGAATAAAACAAAAATTGCCAGATGAATTGTTTGATTCTGAAAATGAAAGAAGTGGTAAAGAATGAGATGTAGAATACAAAGACTCCTCTGATGAATTGAATATTTCTGATCATGAAACGGAACAGCGGTTAGAGTTCGATAGTCAGCGTCATACAAAAGAAGGTGAATTCATGCTGATACCAGCCAATTCACAAGAAACCAGCCAACCTCAAATAAGAAGCTATGAGTCGGGGTTTTTTGCGCATACCATTTAAAGCAAAAAGTGATCTCCTAGAGCTACAGTCTCCCAGCCTCTCACAGGTTCAGTACAACATGGATTCGATTGTAGAATGCAGCAAACGATTTTTTACTCATGAATATAAAGAAAACCAAGCTTGCGGTTTTCTCAAAACAAACGAGATTAAAGCTATAATTGACAAGGCCCGCAAAACTTTTACCAGCATTGCGCAATCAGACGGTACAATATAGAAAAAAGGGCATTTAGGGAAATGCCAGAAAATGAGAAATGGAATGAAATGAAAACCTTGACGGAGGTGATGCAAGGGATGACAGAGAATGTGAAACAGAGCAACGAAAGCGATGGAAAGAAAAATATGGAGGACTGGAATGGTTTTGATGCAGAATGCTATAAGGAGACAAAAAAGGCTAAAAATGGCAAAAAAGGACGAATACGGTACAAGAAAGAGCATAGAAGGAAATGGAGTATTGAGAAGTGTGGAGCATTGAGAAGAATAATATTGGTGTGGAAAAGTCAACACCGAGTGAGATAATTCTGCAAGAATAGTCTGTATCTTGGAATAGTCTTTATTGGAATAAAGACTATTCCTTTGTGGTCTCTCATATATGATTCGCAATTTTCGATGATTGCTTGCTTAATTAAACAACTATTATAATTTATTGGAATAGTCTGGAGCATTAAAGAAGTGGTAGGTGTTTGAATAAATGGGTAAAAGGGAGGAAGAAAGTGTATGAAAGAATAGGATGGTTTATGTAAAGATGGTTCGAGATAATGTGTGATGTGGACAAAGCTGTAAATGAAGCTGAGATAAGGATCAATCATATTGAGGTTCAAGAAAGATGTAAAAAATTAAGGAATGGCAGATATAATAAGAAATATTGCAGTATAATGAAATACCAGAGTATGTGACAACAGATGTAAGTATGGACAAGAAAAACTGATTGCGCTATTTAGATGTGAGAATGAGAAAAAGGGAAACAAGTATTGTATGGATGAGAGTGCGAAGATGTGTCCAATAGATGAAGAAAGGTGAGAGCATTTGGTGAATACATATACGGGAATGGATTGAAGTGATGAAAAAGGGTGTTTGGCGGGGAGTATGAGAATGTGTTTGGACGGTGGTATAAACGGTATAGATAATATAAACGGGATGGAAAAAATTATTAAGCAGAGAAGGAAGAAGGAACTGAATTGAAGCGAAGAAATAAAGTAAAGTTGAAAACAACTTCTTCCTTATTATTTGAGGAAAATTAGGAGGTACGATGGCTTTTGTTTTTTTTTAATTATGGTTGCTTTATTATCTTAGTAGGAAACAATATTGTTTAGTGTGGTACGTTCAAAGTTATGCCGAAAAAGGTTTTTTTTATTGATAATAAAGGAAGTGAACAACTTCTCCTTTATTTCGAACGTACATATGTCCGGGGTCAACAACTAAAAAAGGTACTTGCGGACGACTACTATTTAATATTTCTATTTGGAACCATATATCAATCACACTCAAACACAATCAATAACGTTTCCAATGATTCCATCGAACTGTTTGGAAGCTGATAATTTAACTCAATCCGTTGTATTTTCCATTTTGATGATAATGTGAATGGTGCTCGAAGCAGTCCTGAAAAAACTGCCGGTAAGTCCATACAGGAATATTTTTAGCACAAGGATGTAAAACCTCATATTTGTGGACGATGTAGCAATATTGGGAACGATTTATTCATATCTCTAAGAAAATCTGAAAGTGCAGAAGGAGAATCTAGGATAAAACTGAATACACGATTAACATCAGGAACAAGATGGAAGCATGCTAAGAATTTTGAAGGGTTTGACAGAGTTACCCAGTTTAAATACTTAAGTGGAGTAGTAACGGAAGATAATGATGTGCCCCTGGTAATAAAGGCACGAATGGCGGTGGGCAATACATGCTATTTTGACTTCTAACAAGTCCATAGGTCGATAAAAGGCCAATTAAAGCTTGTGATATACACAATTATTACTTGAGAATAATATACGGACTATTGTGCAGAATGGTGATTAAACAATAAGAACAAATATAGAGTTCGAGGTTCTGTCTAATGGTCCATATATTTTAATATCTCCGTTATAGAAATGGTCAGAGTAATCAAAGTGAGAAGACTTAGATAGCTAGGACATGTACAAAGGATGAGTGAGTAAGGTGCACAAAAGAGGACACATCCAACCCGAAGGCAGGTGTGGCACAATCTAGAGAGCGACGGTGGATTCTGATAGTCAATAAAACTTAGGATCTCCAAGCTGAACTACCAAAGAAGTATATAAGTAGTCTAATTGTACGGGATGTGAAAATGAATATATATGTATTCTACCAAATACTGAAAATTTGATGCCTTCTGATAACAGCATTAAAAAGCTACCGAATAGTACATCTTAACAGATTTTTAAAATGTTGTCCCTCGTCACAAACTTAATTCCCTTCTTTATCATTGAATCCCCGATTTCCCTTTTTATTACAGATCAGTGGAAATAGTCATAGTTTATGCTAAATTAATTGAATCAAACCCCAAAAAGAAAGTTTATCTTTCAATTCCCTTGCGTTTTAGCGACATTTTCATATTATTACGACATTGTAGAACACAAATGATAGACATCCATACATGACTGCGTGTGCCTGACCAATTTTGATAATAATTTTTTACATACAGAATAATTTATTATCAATATCGGCATTATCTATTTGATATTTTATTTCCCGTTTGCGCACCATACTAAAGTTTACATCTGCATACAATATTTAATTGTGTGATACATTTTGGTGGCGAAAGATAACAGTTATCTTTCAAACTCTGTTGGCTTCCAAGTCATAAAGGTACCAACAGTAAAAAACAGTCTGATAATTTGGTGAAAAATTGGCATGAGACAACTCTTGATACATCTATTTATTGTCGTTAACACATTAAGTAGCACCATATAGAAAAAATGGCAAGTTTCCTGAGAAAGTCCAAACTCAAACGGATAGACATTTTTATAGTTTGTACACTTCTATAGAAAAATCCCCTTGGTTAGCAAAAACTGACGGTATCCGTAAAGAAATACTGTTCACAATCAGCAGACTTCGGACGGGGCATGCCCTGTATCCAGTGCATAAATTCCGATTAAAGATTTCAAACACTCTAATCTGTGAATATGGTTCAATAGCGACTTTGTATCATATATTTTTTGGGTGCAATTTGCTGCGGCAGTTAAGCAATTAGAGCTACATTTATATAAAAGTAAAATCCCAGTTCCACTTTGTATTAATCCAATGTTAAGCCTACCGAATTCTAGGGTACATGAGTAGTTAGTCTATTTCTTAAAAAATTGTAAATATAAGCTGCAAGTGAGAAAAAAAAAACGATACGAAAACCCTATTTAGATCAAATAAATTAACCTCAGTTATATCATAAAGTTCCCGCGTTATTGGCGATTTGTTATATCCTTTGTGTTCTATCGCTATAAAGTAAAACTAACAATCGAAGTCTCATTTCGAGTTCATGTATGGTCTGGCGAAGCTCCAGATCGAGAAGGTGGTACTGTGTTTACCAACAAAATGTATTTTATTAAAATAAACAAAAATAAATTATAAAACTAAGAGCGCAGAGTGGCTACTTCTATTTATGCCAGATCATCTTGCATTTTTCAAGTTCCCGTTTGTTATAGGGCACGCTAATACGAAGGCGAAAGAAGACGTCAAAATTCACTATGGAGGTCACAATTCTAAAAAAAAAAAGTGGAGACCGTTGTGTATTCGTGGAAAATGATCCATCAGCCCATTTTGCAGTTATTGGAAGTAAAAAGTTGTCCTCGACGCTTTACACATCAAAGTTTGATCTACTTAGTTTAGATGATGTCATCTTATATTTGTAGCTGCTCGGAAAAGGTTTTATTTCAGACACCTTGGAAATTGTCGAAACGAAGTACTTAATATCATATATATATATCATATAATTAATATGATATAAAATTCCATAGATTTATTTTACTTGGGTTTGATGAAAGCCAATATATAATAGTTGTGTCATTTTTTTCAAGGTCAAATTACCCTGAACTTATATTACCCCGTTTTTTAACATCGCTTAATCATTAAACATTGATTATTGCTTCGACGCAAGAAATTCAAAATGCTACTGTAGCCGATTCCGACATGAAACTTATATACAGAATAAACTATATTGTAAAATGGAAATAAGATATTGTATCCACTTTACCTACTTTCAATATTCATAAGTCAAGACAGCTACATTCTAGGAATTTTTTGTGATGTAAGCATTGTTGTCTTACAATCGAAGTTATAGAAATGAAAATTATTTAAACTTATTCGTATTAAATTGATTTCAGCATTAGGGCACAATTAATTCATTGTAGTTACCCAGAGTAATCGTAAATATTCTTATATCGATTAGTCACAGACTCTCGTCGTGTGAGCTTCGTAGACAGCCAAATCCGGCTACCATCGGTTTCTATCGGTTTTTTCCATCTTCTATCGCACGATTACCGGCACTCGTAATTAACTGAGCCGAGCGAAGCCTTGTTAGCTTTAGGTAGGCGATGTTTACGGCTAGCGTACGACTAGGGAAAACAGTAAAGGAATCAACACCCACTATGTAATGAAACGTTAGTTTATGCAGGTTTTCTGACTGCAATGGATAGCTGAAAGTTGAAATTCTTAAAATTAAAATAAAGCTAAAGTACTGTATAGTATTGTGATGACTGCTACACAAATGTAAGTTTTTAATTACATTTCTATTTTTTGACTAGTTTGAAAATCTTAAACAAATTAGTTTTAATTTTCTACATGTCACTAATTTTTATTTAAGATTAAACAAATAAACTAATAAACAGCTTAATGTTTCTTGGCACTTATTTTATTTACTTGAGAATTGGTGGTTAATCGCATGCTAATATTTATTTTTGTGAATATATTAAATAAAGAAACTATTGAGTTTTATTATTTTTTATGTTATACTGACCCAATTTATTTACTAATTTGAACTTAAATTTTCTTGAAATACTTAAATTAATAACTTACTTTCTTTCGATTCTATTTTATCGCTGGGTGGGTTAATTCAATAAAGTGAAATTTATTTATCTAGTAAAAACTCACCCCAGCTACATTATCACAAAAACAAGATGATCAATATGGTGGAGGCGTACCGGATCGTTTCTTTTTTTTGTAGAATTAGTCGTATACATCCTTGTCCAAGTAATTTTATGGTAAATGTTAAATTGAAATGCCTACTACTAAGCTAAATACAATACAATTCAAATACATATACAATTGTTTATATTGTCTATTAAGACGAATAAAGTAACAGTTAGATACTTTTTTAGCTGCCCACAGAATACGAATTTCTGGATTACTCACGCTCGCACCCTCAGCGAGTCCATTCAGGACCACTGGTACAAAAAAAACAATTCCAGCGTGCGGTCTCGCGTTAAACTGAGCTGGCGTCCGGGATTAATTTTTCCGAAGGTTGTTATATTTTGTATATTACTATATTAGTTTATGCCATTTGTGACAATCGCTAGTACTCTCCATTAGCAGCGTCGCGTGTGAGAGTCTGTCTCAAATTGTCTACTTAAATTCACTTGAGAATTTATTTTATCCAATAATTAATATTCGACCCTACTAACGTAATTTCTTACTCCAAACTCCTAATACTACTTTTTGCCTACCTCTAGTAAATTGCTATAATCTAAAGTATTCCGACTAAATTAACTATTTCTTACTATCAAAACTATTTTCGGCAATTATGGATTTACCTTAAATCAAAATCACTTTTCTAATTACTTTCACTCATTGGTGATTCGTCCCCAAATCAACATCGATTTCCTGCATTTAATGTGACTATAGCTTACCGTGCATTCAGTACACTGACGTTAAGTCGTCCCCTGACTTTCACTAAGCCACGCTTACTATCTAGTTTAGTTCTTCCTATAATTGTGCATAATCAACAACATAGAAATAATTAATTCCGTCGGTAAACAGAATGTTAATCTTGTTATTCCCATGATGAAATTCTAGATTTACTAAATTTCAAATGAAACTCTAAGTGCAAAATAACATTCCAACTTACCAAACTACTTACGTAACAAACAAACTGCTTAAATAGTAATAACATTTCATAGAATCTAGCCATCTGAATATTAAAAGATCAATTTATATACAGTTGAATTAAAATAAAACGAGTACAAATATGCTCGTTACAATATATATGGCATATGAAAGAAAAATTAAACCAGGAATAAATTCATTAGCTTCATCTATTATCGAGGTACCGAGGATCACTTATCTTCTTATTTGAGAGTCTTGATCCTTTAGACATGATCCTCAGATATTTCTGCAATATTTTATAAAGAACAATAATTCCAAGCATCTGAAACCTTCTAAAACTGTTTATTATTTAATTTATTAAAACATTAACTGAAGCCTAGGTTAATAGTAATATATGTTATACCTAAATTTCGGGTGCATATCATTGATAGCATAATTTTAACCCCTCACGTTGCATATTCGATATAGATAACATTTACACCCCATTCTATAAAACACAGAATGAGACTTTCTTTGTATCGATGCGTCACTACTTTCGTATCTGTCATCGTATTCTGTCTAATATAAATTTATTATCGATGTCTGGTGTTTGTTTGGAGATGATTCCTAAGCAATTTTTTATTGATTATTTATTCTTAAGCACAGAATTGTATCAAATAGTTATTTAGTATTTACCAATGTTTATAAATGGTTACAGTCCTAAAACGTGTAGATAATGATGACTTTGTAATGCGATTATAAGCGATAATTGGAAGTTAACTACTAAGCTAAGGCAAAATTAATTTGAGTAAAGATGTGACAACTATTAGAATGTACCTTAAGAGGAATGCATTTAGATCCACCATATTGAAATCGAGAATCGGATTTATAAAATATGTATTTGCCCATATTTA
>WYDF02086583.1:0-11001 GCA_009867245.2 Adranes taylori | reverse complement strand
CTAAAGTTTCATGTCGATCGGATGGATGGTGTAGCCAGGCATAAAGGACATACAGACATACAAACATACATTGATTTTTATATATATATAGATGTGATCCCAAGACAAGTCATACATACGAAACAACAAACCCTAAAACCAACCTATCAAACAAGGCAGAACAACGTCTAAAAGCTCTAATACTAACCGGAAGAGGTTTATTCCTTCTAAAAATCTGACAAGTCAATAAATTATTTAATCCAAATAAATTCGTAATAACAGGGGAATCATAATATGAGGTCAATAAAATATATTCAGTGGCCATATATAACGTCCGAAGTGAAAGAGGAGACTCTGACGCTTCAACTAGTAAAGCCTGAGTGGGAGAAGATCTCACAGCTCCACAAACATATATGAATCCCCGCAAATTGAATTAATTCTCTCCAGCTTTATAAGTCTTGACTTAGTGCAATCCATAAAAAACATTGAACAATAATGAATCCTGGAACGAATAAATGCTTTATAAAAAAGCAAAAGAATATGAGGATCTGTTACAATTAGCTACAAGAGAATTTACATGCATATCAAACTTTAATTTACTGGCCAACCATAATCCTAGGAAACGAATATTATCCACTTTTGGAATGACCAAATTATTAACCAATATTGAAATATTCGGAACCAGCTGCTTATTAAAAAAACAACGCATCTACGTTTAGCAGGAAAAATCTGCAATCGCAATAAATGTAATTGATAAGCTAAAATGTCGAAACAAACCTGAAATGTCCTCTCCACATTAATGTCCTTGCCAGGACAGTATAATGTAATGCCATCTGCATATAATAACAATCTACAAGGAGAAAAAAAATAGAGGGCTTAAAAGCGACCCCTGAGAAAGACCTAACCACGAGTAACAATAATTCTGGGGATCATTGAATAAAGAAATCCTTTTAAAACAAATCAGATTAAAAATCAAGCTAACAAAACTGCAACGCACATTTAACTGATACAGAATGGAACACAGTTTATATTGAATAACCGAATCATACGCTTTAACTATATCCAAAAACAATGGTACGCAAATACCTTTTTTATTAATGAAGGATTTCAAAATATCACTTTACGAAAACCAAATTGATTATAACCTAAGAGTTTATTAGATTCAATCCACCACTCCAATCTAAATTTAAAAATGTGTTCAGAAATCTTACGCACGCAACTAGAAAGAGCAATTGGTCTATAACTTTCCGCACTAAAGGCATTCTTCCCAACTTAAAGCAAGGGAAAAATTTTAAAATGAAACCAATGCGCAGGAATAATCTATGAATCTAAAATTTCATTAAACATAGACAACAATTTCATGATACAGTTGAAAATCTGTATCATGTAAGCAGATTGAAAATCATTGAATAAGATATTTTATCTAAAGCCGACGTGATAAAAAGCGACGTGCTCCAAAAGAAGTCTATTATGTAGCACGTCGGTGAGGTTTACATTTGTTTTAGGTTAGATTTTTGTCATATAAAATATATATCCTATTGGATGAGATTAGTAAAGATAATAATACATAGGAAATACATATAATAATTACATTACGTCCGGTGATTCTTTCACAACATCAACGCCTGAGAGAGCTTATGTCTGGCAATAAAATATTATGGAATATGGACGACACTGGATTTAAAAATCAATCAAAAAAGGAATTAATTTGTGCAGAGGCCGAAAAAATATTAACATAAATATCTGAAAGCAATACGGGTGAAATAAAGATTGGAAGGATAAAGATCTGGTCTCTTACATATGCAGATGACATAGTATGTATGGCGAATAGTGGTGAGGAAATGAAAGAAATGATTGGAAGAATAAAAAGGTATTTGGTAAGGGTAAAAGGGTAAACGAAAGTGATGGTATGTAAGAAAGGAGGGAGAGGCAGGCGAGATGAGAATTTTGAGATAGGAGGAATAAGAATAGAAAGAGTCAAGACGTGTAGGTACTTAGGATTTATGTTGATACAGAATGGATTATATAAGGAACAGGTGGAATTGGTAACTACGAAAGCCAGAATAGCAATGGAGAGATTGAGGATAGTATCGGGGTAGAAAGTTCGAGGATTTGGTCAGAATGAGGATGAAGATTATAGGAAGTATGTATGAACAGTGTAATGATGTACGGTGCGGTGATATGGGCAGTGGAAGATAAGGAGAAGATGGAAAGAATGTACGTGGGTTGCCTGAAAAGAATGTTGTGGTTAGAAAAGAGTACGAGGAGTGAAATAGTGAGGTAGGAAAGTACAAATGCTGGATAAGTGGAGTTAAAAAAATGGTAAAGTATGAGATGAAAGTCATGACGGATAACGGGTATAGGCTAGTTAGGGAAGTATACTTGGAAGAAATGATAAAAGGAGTGTGAAGAAAGAGAATGGATGGATTAAAAGTAGAATAAATGATATAAGAGGATTTGATGGTCGTCTGAAAGATGGAGGGAGAAGATGATGGGAGGGATAAAAGCAGTGAATGAGATAACGGAAAGAATGAGAGATGTAGAGAGACAAGAGAGTAATAGAAAGATAAAAGATAGTAGATATAATAGTGGGTATATGAGTATGAGAATTAAGGATGTGGAGGGAATGGCAGAGTATTTAATGTCTGAATGATAAGAGAACGATTCCGAGATTTAGATGCGGGAATAAGCAGAGAGGAAATAAGTACTGTATGATTGTGATGGAAAGATTGTGTAGAATTTGCGGAAAGAAGGAGGATGGAAAGGGGATTGAGATTATGACGAAAGTGATGAAAAAAATACAAGAAAGAAAATGGGAATGAGGAAGAAATGGGAAGTAGGCGGGATGTAGGGACTATTGGGTAATGTAAGATGGGGGGGAAGGGGATAGAAAATAATAATGGCCTGATCTTCTTCGGCTAAGGTTAAGTTAAGTTTAAGTTTAGTTTGTAGATGAAAATAGGAAATTGTTTTAGTATTATTATTATGAATTACGTTGTTGTTTCATGTTATTTCTAATTTTGTATTGGGTATATGCCAATAAAGATCTTATTATTATTATTATTATCTGAAAGCGATAAGTATTTACGAATTGCACACGCGCCCCTGCATGTTGACCTTCTGTTATCTCGTTCACAAGTCACCGAATGACGTTGTCTAGGAAAACAAAGATCGTAGCGAGTCATGAATCGCAGCGGCCGTCGGACTTGAAGAACGTTTTCCCGCGACGGAAATAAATCGTTCCTAGCAAAGCCGCGTGGCTTTAGTTTTACGATAAGCACAAACTTGAAATGGGACGAGTAAATTAATTCAATTAATTAATGTAATAAGTAATCCTCTAATATAATATAAATTGCTTAATCAAATTTAATTCAATTCGGATCTAATATATAAATTGGCAAAATTAAAATTTAATAACAAACGTACATGTTGAACACCAATGTAGTGGAAAGAGATTAATACGTAAAGACAAATATCGCGCACTTACATAAGTCCGTTATCCATAAAACGTATTATAGTGTAACGATGGGACGTAGTAGCACTACAACCACTAATTTCGCACACAGACGAATTTTTGTTCCTTATTTTCTGACTTCTATGAATTATTCCCGTGAAAATCAAAGGGGGTCACTCGTTTTCCTACACCGTTGATTTTATATTTCCGTTTCTATAAGTCATTCTTATTAGCTGTTCCAATTCACTAGCTCTGATTATTTGGACAGCTTATATGTTTCGTAGTATTTCGATAGACAAATAATGCAATATTGATCATTAAAATTTTCAAACGAATCAAAGATGGGTCGTAGTTCTAAATTTCCTAAAAAGTTTTTCTCAAGCGTACGCCCCTCGAACCGTCGGTTAGACAGAGTGCCACTGGCCACATACGAAGCGCTGAAAGCATACCGCTACCACATATTTTTTTATATAAAAGACCCGCACCAGCCTAATATCGAGGTGACGCAATTTTTAAATTGAGTTTGAATCGGGTCTGTAGCGAGAACTACAGGTAGACCACGAGGAACAGGGCTTTTTTTTTAAATATCACTCGGTTAATTTTGAAGTGAAAAATTGTTTATTGGCATAAACATATGGTGGAATGTATGCCATTTAAGTTATGCTGGGAAAATAATGTCTGAGAGATATTGTTGACCGCCTTCGTCGATGCACTCTTTCACGCTGCCTTTGAAGAGCATTGGAAATAGTTTTCCCACGCTCTTTCCAATGTTTGCTGATCAATCAGTTGGATCTCACGACGAAGCGCATCTTTAAGTTCCTCTAATGTACGAGATTTGTCCACATACACGCCAGATTTTAAGTAACCCCACAGAAAGAAGTCGCACATGCCGACGTCTGGAGAACGCGCAGGCCAAGGCGCATCTCTAAACCGGGAATTGAGACGAATGGGGAAGGTATAAACAAAAACATCAACAAAAAAGTGAAATAGAAATGAAGCAAGATAAGGAGAAACATTCACACAACACTAGAACAGCAGGAGCTTATGTTATATCTAAAATAAAAACAAATACCGGAAATAATAGCACAATACGAGAGTACAAACAAATATAATGAAATAGATAAAGGCATCAAAAGAATTAACTATTGGAAATTAAATACAAGAATGGGACCATCATACCAATTGTTCTTGGTTCCTAAACTGAATTCCTACACTAAGTATACAACTTAACATACTTCTTTTATTTAACCTATTACGTTCATCAAATTAGCACTTGTAAATATATTATTTTCTGTAACTTAGTTTAGAATAAACTTATAATCTTGACTCAATCGTAATTATCGCGATATTTGGTATATGTTAGCACTAAATAAAATTTACCCTCTTTCTTCCGACTTTCCTCTCTTTCCTTATCTCCTTTTCCTCATCGGTGAGTTTCTCGCGTTTATCCTTCGATGATTTTGTAACGCGTTCCTTCTTGTCATTCTTTTCGATTCCATAATCACCAAGTAGGTCCTGCTGCTGTTGACTACTATGATACTGCGATGAACTACCACCCTGACTGCTGACCTGACTAATTCCCTGACTACTACCTACATGGTGTTGCATTCGTCGCGTCGATGGAATGTTGTCGTCATTATGTTTGCTGCCGCCTGGACCGATTAATCCACTGCTAGATCCTCCTCCACCACCACCACCACCACCGCTACTGTAGTTCTGTGAACAAATTTTATTAGAATAGTTCCCGAGCAAGGCTGCTGAAATAATAAATCAATCCCACTTAAGAAAACTTATAAAATCGACATATAACAGATTAAAATATGACTCTAGTAAACCGAACTTAAAACCGTATTTGTTAAAAATAAAATAATAGAACCACTTGTGAAGTTTGTATAACCAAAGTTCACGTTAAGTACTTTTGGTGTTCAAATATACATTAATAAAACATATTGGGTTTATGTTGATGTTCTCGAAAATATAATAAATACTGACAGCAAAAATGATTCTTAAAGACGCCATTGGAAATTAAATACAAAAATTGGACCATCATACCAGCTACCACTTAAAAAAAGAGTAAAACTCACAATAACGGCAATTAAATGATTACTGAGTTAGGGCAGCTGTCCGGAAAAACACAGAGTGGCTAGGCAGTAAGTGCCATGGTGGAATGCTGAATTATAAGCTATGCGCAAAGAGGTCAGAAGGCTATACAATAAGGCCAAGCCATCAAAGAGTTCTCAGTAATGGGAACAGTACAAAGAGTCCATGAGTGAGCACAACAAGGTAATTAGGAAATCTAAGCGAAGGAAGTGGCGAAGCTTCTGTGAAAATATAAACAAAGTACCAACAGTGGTTAGGCTGCAGAAAGTCCTACCAAAAGAACACTCCAATTGCATGGGTCATCTGCAAAAGCCAGACAGCAACCTTACAGAAGACGCAGTGGAAACGTTAGAGTTGTTGATGAACACTCACTTTCCTGGCTACCTCAAAGTTGTTGACGGCGATCAGGGGAAGATTGAGGATATTACAATGGTAGTAACCGTTCCCTCCAGAACACCTCAACTTGCGAATAAATCATTCATAAAGAAGAGAGTGGCATGGGCTCTGGAGACCTTCAAGCCATTCAAATCCTCAGGAATGTGTACTTTATAAATCAGCGTTATGCTTGGTTACATTCCAACAAGCTGGAGAGAAGTAAACATAATCTTTATACCCAAAGGTGGAGGAAGGTTGGATGTTCTTCCTAGGGTATATAGACCAATCAGCTTAACTTCGTTTATGCTGGAGGGATTGGAGAAGGTGCTGGATCAGTTTCCAAGAAACGAAATCCTAAATAAAGCACCACTCCACCTTTACCAATTTGCCTACCAAAAGGTCAAGTCAACCAAAACGGCCGTACATACCCTAGTGGATAAAATAGACAAATAGATGGAGGCAAAACAAATATCACTCTGTACGTTTCTTGACATAAAGGAGGCTTTTGATAACATCTTGTATGAAACCATAGAGGTAGCAGCAAGCAATAAGAGTTTTTTTCAGAACCGGCAAATGCGTGGCTCAACACAATGCTGCAAAACCGGAAGGTAGGTGGACGCATGGGTCAAGAGACTATTAGGATTAGAGCGACCAGGAGATGCACCCAAGGGGAAGTTCTGTCACCATTGATCTGGTATATTGTAGTTGATTACCTAAAATGCACACCATAACAAAAGCTGGCCATCAGGTACAAGGGTATGCGGATGACCTAGAGCTGATGGAAAAACGCCAATACGGCACGACGCTGACTACCAGAATGCAAAGTGCCCTAAACACTACAACAAAGTGGTGTAGAGAAAATGGGTTGAGCATTAATCCCAAGAAAGTGACTTTTGTGCCATTCACGAGGAAGAGGAAAATCTAGGGGCCTTGGTCCTGAGTTATATGGTGGTCACGATAAGTTGGGAGATCAAGTAGTTGGGCATAGTCTTGGATCACAAACTGACCTGGAAAGAACATGTGCAGAAATTATAACAAAAGGCTTCTGGGGGCTTAGACGCCTGCAAAAACTTTTCAGTAGAACATGGAGCAAAAATGATATATTGGGCCTAAACAGCAAAAGATCCATTATAGTGTATAGAGCTCTAGTATGGGGGCCTAAAGTAGAACAAAGGAAAGTACAGAGCATACAGCACAGATGTATCTCGTCTGAAATCCGGGAGGGTTCTTTCAAGAGTGTTGGAATAAATTATGGCCCTCTGTTATTAATGCTTTTGGTTCACCTCAACCTTCAACTTTAGCAGCTGAAACGTCCGTACAAACGGTTTTAAAGCCAGCTATTATTCAAAATAGTTCTGCGATAGAGGAAGAACTATATTCAATGTTGACATCTTGGGAAGTGCATCAATAACTCGAGTTAGACAGAACCGTAGTGGGTTACCAAATTCTTTCAGACTGAAAAATTGTGGATTATGTTATTGCACCTGAAGATGAAGAAAACGATTTCGATGCTTTAGAAGGTGACAATTGGTTCTCCAACACATCGATATGAAGAAGCTAGATTGGCTGGATACCATTTATCACAATTCATCATTTGGTATGAAAAACAGCTAGATGCTGACAGGATGGATACAATGTTGCTATGACTTTTCAGAACAATGGCAGACTCAATATCAGAAAAGCCAGTTAAAGAGACAAAGCTTACGCACTATTTTTCGAAAGAATAATCGGAATTCAAATCAGAATTGATATAAACATTTAATTTTCAATTTTAATCAAATATGTATTCAATTTCTTTTTCAATAAATTAAAAATTGTGATTGTTTTAAGAACTAAAAATAAATTTCTAAATTCAAATCTAAATCCAACTGTTTCTTTTTTAATATGAAAAAACTCGCTTAACTGTCTTTTTGATTTTCCGCCATCCTATCGGTCTCGTGCCTGACGAATAATCCAATTTCTACTATACTTATAAAACATTAATAATAAAGCCCATTATTCTCAATTTTGTCTCAACAATAGTACCGCACAAGAGCTAAGAGCATTCCTCAACACTGCAAAACAAAATAAAGTTGTCGGCGGGATCTGTAAGTGGTCTTAGTTTATGTTAGACGATATGGAGCGTCAACGTGGCGAGTACGTGAAAAGAATGGACAGCTAAGCTAAGCAATGGACCGTGTTAACACACGCCCGCAGCTCAGACCCGTTCCGTTATAATATAAATACAATGAAACCTTGAAATAACGGACCTCGATACAACGAACTTCGGATATAACGAATACCATGTAAACTGCACACTGTTTGTACAGTTTACAACGGTGGATATAACTAACAGCATGATCGTAAACTGCACACTTGGGTAATGACCCGTGTTATTTTGTCCCACAGCTGAATAAAATGTATCTGACGGTTTATGGTTTATTCCTACATGCAAAACTGTTTATTCCCTTTACTCAAAGTGGATGAATGCATTTGAGTGATTCAATCTGTTAAATTGTAAATTAAATAAATTGTTGTAACTCTATTTTCAGAATATGAACAAACGGAAACAATTTAACATTAAATCAAAAACTTAAAGTGATAAAACAGTTGGAGTCTGGAGTATATGGGTCTCTGATGTAAGTGAGAATAAAAATCCCCGAAAACGAATGAAATTGGCACGTAAAACTTCAATTGAAGAAGCTCTTTTGAAGTGGTACATACGGGATGCTGATTAGGTAGTTGAACGAAAATCTGCTGCAATTAAACAAGCAGGTTAAATGACGATAAATTCATTTAAACCTAGTGATGGATGGCTGTGGCGTTTTCACAAAAGGCATGGAATATTTAATAAACGAATTTTCGGAGATGTTGGAAGTGCACCTAAAGAAGTGATAGAACCTTTTCGGCAAAAATTAGATGAACGAACAAATAGCGAAATGTTATTACAGTCCCAGATATATAATGCTGATGAAACAGGTTTGTTTTGGCGTACTTTAACTGAAAACATACAAGCATTCCAAAATAAAAAACGTTTTGGAAGAAAAACCAGCAAAGAGAGAGAGTTTCGGCACTTATTTGTGCCAATGCCGATGGGTCACATAAACTGACCTCTGGTAATGTTGGCAAGTCTCAAAAACAAAGGGATTTAAAAAACAAAATCAATCGTCTCCCTGTGTCATATTACTATTCGAAAAAAGCATGGTTCACTTCTAATATTTTCAAAGACTGGTTTTTTAAAGAATTTGTACATGCAGTCAGAAAATTTCAAGACGATATGCTTGTAATACTATCTATCAGAAGAAGTAAAGTGTTTGCTATTATTAAACAACTCACCCACACATCCCTCGGAAAACATTCTACAAACTGAAGATGGCAAGTTTAATTGTTTTTACCAAATGACACCACATCTATTATTCAACCTATGGACCAGGGCATAAACAGTTTTTAAATGAAATATTGGTGGTATTGGAGGCTGAAGAAGATGAAGAAGACAGAAGAGACCAACGTATCTTAAAAAATTTGAGGAAGTTATAATTTAAAATCAACGATTTTTAATTTCGCAGCAGCTTGGAAAGAGGTAACTGCCCAAACTTTAGAAAGTGGTTGGCAGAATTTGTTTGATGATCAAGATGCAAAAAGTGATTTAGGGGGAGTAAAAGTTCCTGATTTCTGTAGCACTACACAAAATAATATTGGACAAAAAGTAGCCGAGGAAGATGTGTTTGAAAGGTTGGAAACAGATTAAGGTGATCCTGGGTATCACATTATGGCCAAAAGTTTAATAAGAGATGAAGTGTTGATCAAAGAAAGTGAAAATGAAAGCGCGAAGAGGAGGAATCAATACTCACAAAAATAAAATTATTAATGGTCAGATCAAATCTTGACGATGTAATATCATTTGTCGATAATTCCGCACATAGCGAAATGCAATTCTATTACACGCAATTTCGAAATTTTAGAGAGTTAATAATTAAGAAACAAAAATCTTCAAAAATCAAAACAAATAATGATACATTTTTCAAACCAGTGTCACCGAAACAAGGAAGTTCAAAAACAAACATTGACGACTCGTCAACGGGCGTATAATGACATATCATCTGAAGACGAATAAAGTGTAATTAGAATTTCGTTTATAATATATTTCTATTTGATAGTTAATAAATAGCTTAATCAGAAAATTTATTTTTAAAGGGACATTCGCGGCTATATCGGAGACCCCCCCTCGCCCGCGATCCGTTATATCGAGGTGCCACTGTACATCTATTAAAGATATTACTCGAACATTGCCGTGTCCCGTAGGGTAGTCCTTTCGTATTCGGCACGTTCTAAAATAAATCAGCCTTAATCCAGCAATTTGTATGGTGATTTGCATCTAAATAATCCCCGCCCTTAAAGATATACGAAAAGAAAGGAATATGGAAAGAAGAGAAAAGTGGATAATTGGCCTGATGAAAAAAAAAAATAGACAAGTGGATAGATACCAAGTTAGAATTCAATAGATTTTGTGGTTCTTCTGAAATAAACTAATGTACTAATGAAATAGATTAACTAATAGGATTACTGTTACAAATAAAATCCAAAGTAGCATCAATAAGGAGAAAGCTAAATCAGTACGCATTGTAATTATGTTCGGCATTTGTTCTTCATTCGAAACAAGACAATTAAATTATTCGATTGTTTCGGCGTTTATATTATGCAAATTCATTGTAAATTTTGATATTAAAAAGAACTATAAATTCATTGTAGAGTTTAAATTTATACTTTATTAAAAAATTTTAAAATGCACTCATTTTTAACAATTTTATCGTTTATATATGTTTCGGTACACAGTACCATCGTGGGAACAATTGAGTTATAAACTTAATCTAATATAAGAAAATAAAACAGGTAGGTATATATTTTTGTATACAGTGGTGTTGCTGTGATGTAAAGAGGCTGGTTATTGTTGAAATATAATATTTGTTATAAGATGTCAAGTTGTTCAAGTTATACATGTCAAGTTGTTCGTTAAGTAAGTTGCGTTTTGTGTTTTTTAATTTGTATGGTTTCTAAAGTATCTAATTTTTACTTTTATTTTGAACGTACAAATGTGTTGCATAATGTGAATAGTA
>WYDF02086572.1:0-11001 GCA_009867245.2 Adranes taylori | reverse complement strand
GGGATTAATTCAAGGATATCTTGGAGATCCTCAGGAGGTTCCTGCATAGTTTGGATTATTCGAGCTGGCGGATGTGGATAATAAAACAAATGAGTATGTAGTATTATATACTACTCCATAAACTGCAATAGACACATGTATTATACCGCTTTCTATTGAAAACCTAATAAAGTGACTTCTATGCATGTCCAGCATGCAGCAACGTGCCTACAGACAGTACATTCGTCCGTTCATACGTACCACCTACACGCTAAGAAATGCGATCAAATATTTTCATCTGCTAAGCAAGAGACAGATTTCTGGTTATTATTAATAATGGGTTGATCAAATAATTTTTCCTTTAATATTGAAATTAATTTTTGCAATTAATTACTGAACGCTGGCCTCCTATTAGATATTTGTTTTAAAATAATAGCGCTGGTAATTATTTGAAACAAATTAAGCAAACCGTGTTATGATTAAAGTAACATTTTGATCAGACGTAGCGCGAAACAAGGGCAATAAAGAAGGTTGCGTTCCTTGTGGTACGCATCTCCCCTTCTGTTCAACCTTTATTCTGAAACTATATTAATAGAAGCACTTGAGGAGACCAATATAGGCATCAAGATGAACGTCAAAACAATCCGAAATATCCGCTATAAAGACAACACTGTGGTAATAGCGCACAACTCCACATATATACCGAGAGCTATGGATCTTATCATGGCACACAGCCAGCGTTTCGGCCTCTTCATGAACCCCAAGAAAACAAATCTGGTGGGTTTCACCAAGCAACCAAGGCCAGCTATTTTAAATATAAACGATAGACCCATCGAACAAGTACATGCATTTCTATACCTAGGTGCTGTCGTGAATGACCAAAGTAATCCCAAAATCGAACAGGCTCGCAGAACTTTCACCAGCATGGAAAACTCTTTCACTGGACGCAATTTAAGTCTTCAGCTCCGTGTGCGATTATTGCGTTGGTACATTTTTCCTGTCCTACTCTATGGAGACGAGAGCTGGACATTCAACCAGGAGATAGAAAATCACATAGACACCTTCGAAATGTACCTATGCCCCTCGAAGTCCTCAGTGTGATGGAATTTTTAGAGCCGATTACGGCTGTCAAAGAAACTGCTATACATCGGCTATATCACGCGAAAAAAGTATGCAATCCAATTGGTCGCTAATCTCCGCAGGCAGAATGCATTATAAAAAAAGGATGCATATTTAGCATATTTTGTTTGCGGAAGGACTCAACTAAGTAATAAGTTACCAAAAGTAAATTTTAATGCTTTTGCTGATAATATAGTACTAGCAACATCACACAACATGGAATTAATAAAATCTAGAGTACAATGATCGTTAATGAAGTACATAGATGTATTTTTTTTTGTTTTGCGTAGGAAGTAGAGAATCTTCAAAAGACAAAGGATGCCCGATGCATCCAATAGTGTGGGATTTTTACCCACTAAACTCCACTCCCTCTTGGGATATTATACTTAGGAGGTTGGTGAATTTATTGTATGAGGCTTTAGGATTTATCATCCTCTTCAGCCTAGAACTGGTGATGAGTTGGTGAATTATGAGCTGGTGAATTATCAGTAAAGAGTTTCTCTTTTTTAACGAGGTGTTTTCTTTTTCATTTCAAAAGAGAAGATACTCTTCTTAATTCGAAAGAGGAGAGTTCACTTGCTGATGAGCATATTTGTGGATAATATTACAATCTCGTTTGATACACACATCACGTATCAGTCGCAGCGCCGACGATAAAGAGAAGAGAACTTGCCTTGAATAATGTATCGGCTGTCGTGTCACCTATTTATAATAGAATACAGTGGCATGCTTGTTTTGTATGATGTAGCTTCCTCATTTGAGACCTCTTCATGATAAAATGAAGGAGTTACTTTTTTTCAAATATAAGATTTATTATTTCCTCATCGGCTAGCAAAGTATTGCAATCGAACAAAATTTCATATACTCGAATTTCAACAGATTTTCAATAGTTCCTTGAAGCCATTTTGTAAACGATCGCAATTTGTGTGAGTGTGTGTACATTTCTGCGGGTATGTCAGTGAACAGGATAGCGTCTAAAGGGTTCTACGAGCGCAATGAAATTTGACATACGTATTTAGGGCTATCTGGGGATGAACACTGTGCATTTTGGGAAAAATCGATTTACCAGAAGTGACGTCATCACCGGAAGTAAAACTACAACTTCAACCAAATTTGATATGAATGATCTCTATTGCCACATCCAGTGGCCATAGAGCCACATCCAGTTGCCATAGAGCCACATTCAGAAAATTTCTGCCACATCCAGTGGCCGGAAGTCTCCTCTTGGCGGATTCACAAGTTTAACTAATCGTTCGAAAATTTTGCATATGGTTTTATGTTATTTTTGCACAACGAATCAACGAGGACTGTAATTTACATTGATGTGGACGTCACTCATTTATAAGAATAAAATAATGTAAGCCTTACAAAAATTCGAAACGAGCTGTTACCATCACTGTTTTACCATGTTACCATGTTACTATGTTACCAGCCAAAATTTTAATCCGCAAGCATTGTATTATTTATTTAATCAACAGTTTATTCTTAGCTAGATATTTATTTAGACAACCCAGTAAGTAGAGGAAATAAATCTGTAGGTTGTGAATCATTTTCTAATGGTGATTTAGTGCGATAGTCAATGTAAAAAGTCTTTTTAATCTATATTGGTAAGAATTAATGAGTCTGTTAACCAATAGACCTATAATATTACAGGTGTTATTTCTTCTTATTGTCACTCCAACGTATTAAAATCAACTAATAGTGTTTTTATTGACCATAAAGCTCTGCTTGCTGCATATTGTTGTAGGTTTGTTCGAAACTATAAATTTTTATGAGTTTTAAATATATAAATGAACATATTTTATTACTTAAAAATTAAGTAGATCACTTTTATTGTTTGATATTTTGGTATAGTTAAATGATAAAGTAATATCACGGAACAATATTTTTTTAAATACAAATAGATGTAAAGACATATTTAAAAAGAAGGACAGTAGTACACGCGAAAAATAGAAGCAATGGAAACACCAAAGTAAAACTGGTATCAGTATTTATGGAAAGTCTGAATGTATCTTGGGAAATGGGAAATCTTAATATACACGAATCTTAATAAAATCTTAATATAAAGTCCATTCAAAACAATAATGCTCCCGGCACTGACAGACAATCAAACAAAGTGATAAAGTTAGTGATACGTATAAACCCATAATTTTGAAAAATCATGAATAGAGTAATAAAGGTAACTAAAAAAAGTAGAAATGTGGCAGATTATTCTTTCTATATAATCAGTTTCCAATCCAAGTGCTTCCAGACCGATATGTCTACTAATACCATCGCCAAGTTATATAAAAAATAACTTCTAATATAAACTAACTAAAAACCTGAACACCAAATGAGTTTAACAAGGAACGGATAGGGTCTTCAAGAAATAAAATCTACCGTAGCAAGAAAATAGTTAAAGCCTGAATAAACGCACAAATCAAAGAAAGGAAGCCATCAGTACCTAATGGAAATAATTAAAACCTTCTTGTAGGATAAATAACTAATCGTAGTGAGAACCAATATGGACACTATAAGGACACTAGGGCGCGTTGGCTGATATTGTATTGTGCAGTTAATTATAATTCAACAGACACTTAGGATGATCCAGTACCATATTTCATTCGCAAAGTATAAAGATAAAATGTTTCGAACTAGATTTAAATTGATTCTTGTTATTATTTTATTCTTAGGTCCTGAGGATGGTTATTATTAAAACTTTTCTTACGATAGGTCAATCCTCGACTTTACGGACGCTGATGCTGGTTTGATTATTTGAACGTCAGCTTTTTGTTGGTGATTGTGAGGATGTTGTTGTTCAGCCATTGAATAAGATCAAAAATGGAAATACATAGTTGGTGATATGTGTGACAGATTGTCACTAAATGGAGCTTAATCGTTGTTGAAGAATCCGATGGCTTCCTCTCAGCTTGGCTTGATGATTGACAGCGGCTTCTTCCTGGTTCCATCGAAGTATCGGTTGTCAGGGGAAGGGTTAAATGTAAATGCGAGAAAGAAAAGAAAATAAGAAATTCAAAAGTGTCTGCAGATATATAGATTGCGTTGAGTAAGTTTGATGTTTATAATTTACCGTAGATGCTTGTTATAGATTTAAATTTGATAGTTGATTTAAAAATTAAAATGATTAAATTTATTTTGACTTGACGCTACTTTTGAACAAATCCTTCCTACTGTTGCGATAAACGCTCGTTAACAGCTAGATAGATATTATCGTTTTTATTGCTAAATATGACTCTGACTAGAGTCAGGTTTTCTCACGTCACATCCCAAGGACACAATTCCCAAATTGCGCCTGCTGATGCTAGATTGCGTGGAACTTTTATATGGAATTATCTGGGGAAAAGCTGCTTCTGATGGATCGACTGGCCAGTGGCATTTGCGTGACTCGCCGGCTCAATGGGCGTTCATTTAAGTTGCGGAGTCCTAGTCCCACCAATAGAAAAATTACTTGCTGATTTAATGATCAATGTTGCATAGCTTTTGCTACGAATATCTACGAAAACGTAAGTGGTGGCAGCTTCTAAACGTTGGTGGTATTAGCTTTACATGACCAGAATTTTACTGAACAGAAACGCCTTCAGCTAAAATTCGTCCAATCAGATCGGCCGAAACACAAAAGGGTGAAAAGTATAAATACTTATTGAAAATAGGTGGTGGAATAGATGTTACAATGTTTTTCAGTTAAATAACAAATAATAGGAATAACTAAAGTTTCGCAAAAGCCTCACATGCGGAAATATTCTCTATCTGTATAATAGACACACACATGCATGCACATAGTTATGACAAAGGCTACCGACATGCCGTATAGCAGAGATCGGCAAAGATCATATACGGCGGTGCGTTTCAGCATGTCCTGCACGCGGCATTGTTTGTGTATTATATTGTTTATGTATGTGTACTATATTCTATGCGAACGGCATTTATTTGATGCGAACGGGATTTATTTGATGATAGTGTAGTAAAGCGACTTACTTAATGATTTCGCGCGGTTTGAGGTATTATTTTAAGCAGATAAAATTTTCATTTCCTAATTTATATTTATATTATTTGTTAATTGATTATTATTAAATTGATCTGTTGATTTGTTAAATTATATTTGAAGAATTTAATTAAATTTGACTAGTCAATTTATATTATACTAGAACTACTGACTATGCTAATTAATTGTTTGAATTAATTGGCATGGGCTATGTTAATCATATAACAGAATAGAACAATAACATCAAAATGCGAGAATTGTACTATGATTCTGCAGATAAGAAAATGGATTACTAGGATTATTACCTATTTTGATTAATTCCGGGCCTTGGCAATTTTTCAGAGTACTTAAATTAATGACGAACGAACGATGCTGAACAATGTCAATAACATTGTATTAGCCAGATAGCACTGCAACGAGGTGATGACAATGCAGAACTTCTTAGTACAAACATTTCTGACATTTCATGGGTTTACCTAATGAAAACATCTGCATCATAAGTGAATTTGGAGTCGAAGTAATACGAGAGTTGCCTACATATTTCGGGATTTGGCAACCGTAGTGTTGCCAGCTGCTGACTGACGTGTCTTCATAAAGTTTTTACTGTCAGAATGTTTTCAGCTACGTGTTTGTGTTGCTTACAGTAACTTGAAAAATTCACCTCAGCAAAAATAGAATTAAATCTTGAAAATTTCCGTGCGATTATTTTTCAGAATTTTCGACGTGTCAACTGAACAACAGTAAATCAATGAACTTAATTCTACTTTTGGTGATAAAGCATCATCAAGGCCCAGTGTATATAGATAATTTACCGAACTCAATCGTGGCTCTAGTTTGCTCAACGACAAATTTCGTAAAGGTCAGCGCAAATCGGTTGTTGTTTCGGCAAACATTGATGCTGTGCGCGAACTGATACTGCAAGATCGTCATATGACTTATTCCAGTTTGAGGCATTTTTGGGCAGTAGTGGAGCCACTATACATTCAAAATTACATAACCATTTGGTCGTCAAAGTGCTTTGTGCGCGTTGGATCCCACGCTCAAAAAGAGGCTTGTGTCAATTGGTCAAAAGAAATGCTTAAATAATACGATCGCGGTGCTTCAAAACATGTATATGATATCGTGACAGGTATGAGCCTATGATCGAATGCAACAGTATATTGATCTTAATTGAGAATATATTGAAAAATAATAAATCCATTATAATAATTTGTTTTTGTTCCCTAATCCTGATATATAAAAGGCAATAGTCGTAAAAATGAAAAAGCTACCGGAAAAACAGTAATATAGAAAGAAAGCAAAAATAAAAGTAATGCAAAAAGTAATCCTTCGAAGTATTGCCAATGTGATGTCAGAGGTGTCTAGTGAAAAACTATAAATAGTCTTCGAGAAGGAATGGCAGCAAAATATAATAAGAAACAAATAAATTTGGTTTTATAAACAAAAGAGTGAAAGTTTAAATAAACCAGTTTCATATTAATATTTTATTAAACCAATCTGTAATGAACAATTTTAGTTCCTACAATGTTTTAAGTTAAGACCAAGTCAGGATTTCAATATATTCTTGTACATAAATATGATCTAATACAGTAAGCTGTAGATCATTTAAATAATTATATCGAATAAAGATAAAGTATTGAGATCTGTTATCGCAAATATTTATGTTATAATTTCAAGTTAATCGCTTTGATTTTATAAATCACTATAATTTACAATATCATGAACAACGTATAATTAATAACAAAATGAGATTAATTATAAATCGTATTCAGTATCTTATAGGTGTAAATTTCATTCTTGATTCATATATACATGCACTACACAGTTTTCCTTTCAAATGAGCTAGAAAAAACCCGAAAATTGTTACTAATAATTGCTGGATAAGAAATATGTTAAAACGATAAGTGTTAATTGTTTCGATTGACTTAATAATGTGTTTATACTATTGCGTTCTCTTAAGACATGATAAGATTCATTCGTTTAAGTATTCAATTATGTATTAGAAAACTAAATAATTTTCAAGATGCCCTATCGATTTGGATCTTACATTTTTCTATGCAAATGTATCATGGAGATTTATCACGTTCCTGTTAAGTTTGAGATTAGAAAGATCGAACATGCAATACTTATAAAAGATGCAAGAAATTCAGGACGCACAGACATTGTGAAGAGTTGTTAAGAGTAAACATGTTGTATTCTAGTGGAAAACCCGAAAAGTAGTAATTAACATTTAGAGAATCATTGAAGCTTCTATTTATGAATGAAAATATAGTGTGAATACATTTTAAAAGAATCTTAATTAGTTCAGAATTACAGTATAGAAATAGATTAAGTTCCGACGGAACTAGATTGTTTGCGAGGTGTTCAGCGTTCAAATTATCGGACTAAATGAATATTTAGGAGGTCTGGCTTAAAGAAAGTCAGGGGCGGTGTAACACCATTAAATTGAGTGTATGATATGTTAACACTACCCGCGGACCCATTAATTGATAGCAGAAGTGCGCTATGTCAGTGTGTAACTGACCAAATTAATTTTATTGGTAATGGATTGATAATAAATGAATGGACGATGTGTGGGGTTTATTGATGTAGGTACCAGAAGCACATCAGTATCGAAACTTAAGTGGAATACATTGACTAAATGTATTTTGCCAGAAGAGGGGAATAGTGAAGATTCTAGAATGTGTTAATTAGGTACAAATTAATAATGAAAAAATATGAATATCGATAAGTGGAAGGGGATCAGTAAGTAAAACAACAATGCCCAGTGCCTAGTAGGGGGATTGTAAATTTGGGCGTCTGCTGAACGTCGTAATACCGGATTAAGTAGCGAAATAATAATCGGAAATAAAATAATATTAGAATAATAATTAAATAAAAAATAAAGTCATGCCTTATTAAAGTGTGATTATAAATTTATTAAGTATTTTATTATGCATTCGTCTAATGTAGCGCGATACTTACCATTCATATTATTGGGAACAAATAAATTAACTTGAGTATAATTCTGATGAATAAAATAAAGTCGGCGTTATTTAGTAACAAGTATGTTGATCAAAGTAAAGCTATAACAAGTATAAATAAATAAATATGGTAATTGTTCGTTACTCTAAAATAATAAATAAATAGTTTGTGTACAGGGGCAAAATCTGTAAGTACCTAGTTTAACGTAACTGAACAAATCATAAAGTGACTTTGATTCAAGTGTTAATTTATTTTATTAATTGCGAAGCGTTGATTATTTTATTTTGCGTATGAGAATGAATGAGCATGATATTGGATAGCATGTAAACATTTTTAACTACCGATACAATTTAATTGAGTTTAATAGCTGTTTTAGTTGTGCTGCCTGATTTAATAAAGTTAACGACTATCGCTAAGGATTGACGTTACCAGTAGCCACAAGAGGGCATGATCAAATCTGCAGGTACGTCCACCATAGCAAGGGTCCTCGCTAGTGTTTTATTCTAAATGAAGCGGTGCTATCTTGGTGAGGGGGGATTACAAAGACAACTCTCCACGTCAATCATTCAATTCCTAACTTTCCTAGAAGTAGCTAAACTAAAGTGCTATATTATAAAATAACAAAGGAGTTCAAGTAACTAAAATTGTGAGCAGGGGATTGCTACGCTAACCCATATAAAAACTCCCCTCTCACGTCGGAGAGAACAACCCGCCGCCCAACAAATAACTTGACACTAGCATTAGAAACATTCGGTAGTCGAAATACAATATTGGATTATTTAATTTAGTTCATACGGATGTTACGGAATTTTTCTATTGTGACAAAAGCTATTGGCATTGAAAGAAAGCAAACGTAATGATGTAGAATAGCTGTTAACAAAACATTTTGATGAAAACTAACTTGATTTTACAGATTGTCAGTTTTATAATAACTTGATTTACAATCAACAAAAAGGAGTTCTGGTAAGAAAATTATAATACAAATAACGACTTCTGTGAGCAAAGAAATTAAAAGGTCTTCATGCTAGAAAATGAAATGTACATAAATGAATGACATATTAATTAGTTTTATTACAATTTCATTAATATTAATTATTATATGTAATAAAAAAATAGGTAAATAGCAACGTCCATTTTCTATATCAACCGGTACTTGGCTGTACATTTTTTTAGCAAGTGGGGTTTTAGCAACACAAACAACTTCACAGATTTAATACCACAAAACTTGTCTTATTGCTTACATCACAGCAAACCTTATCTTATCCAAAAATCAAAGTGAAAAAGTAATGAGTGTTTTAAGCTTAGGCTTACTACAACTAGCAACAGAAAAATAGGAATGTTAAAGACGTACACGATTTAAGTTTCTGTTAATTCATGTAAAATTACTTCAAAATGATAAGACGGGTTTTGATATGCAGGCCCTTAAGTAATCCATTGCACAATCCTACACATCGTGTATCGTACCAAGAAACCAAAATTACAATAAATTGTTTTTTAAATAATTTTAGTAGATTATTAGCAAATACGAAATATATAAGAATTTTTTATTATGAAACATTTGAAAAATGCAATTATATGCAGATCTACAAATATTTGTTTTAAAATTGTTGTTTAGTTATTTTAGAAAGAATAAAAAGAGTTACTAGCGATTAGTTAGAAAATTAATTAATAAGAATTTTTAAAAGCATTCGGACTTTAAATCATTTATAAGACATATCAATCTGACGTACCTTTCTGACGTAAGTTCTTTAATCATAAATCCTTTTTTTCTGACTCACACTTAAGTCCTTTACATCATTCATAAAACGTTAAACTTGTGTATTTCACTGATTTTTTTTGTTTAATTAATAGATATAGTTTTACAAATAAACATCTTTAATTTCAAAATCCCAACTTATACTCGCTCATATGAAAATTAAGAAACCTAATCTACACAGCTCTCGCAGTGGATTAATTTTAATTGATCTTTCAACATATTTGGTCGCAGGTCAACAATACATACATATATGGTATATTAAAGACAAAAAAAAATGAAATTGAAACAAATAAAAATTTAAACGCAGCCAATTGCCAATTCCTAAACTTGACCCTCCGGCTCCCGAACACTTATTAAAGTTGGGTTTTTGTAACTGTAAAACTGACTATGCTCAAAGGTGTGACTGTCGCCAAGGAGGACTAGTATGAACCGCGATGTGTGGAAAATGCTATGATGCAGCCTTCCATGCTAGATGACGAGGAAGAATACTAGGAGATACAAGAATGCTCTTTAGATGAGGATTATAATACTCCACCAAACAAACCTGGACCATCGAGATTAGCCAACTAAACTGCTTAAAGTATCGGTAAGAAAATTCTGTTAAAGCTTACAGAAAATACATTTAGCAATTAGGTGTTCAGAGATGCGATTTAACATTAAAGTCTATTTTTACTTCCACGCATTCCCTCTTTGACCCTTCTTCCATAATTCCATTCGCATTTACTCCCACATTCCGTCCCTCTACCATTTCTACTACACAAACTTCATCAGCTTTCATCACAGACAATTCTTCTCAGTCATCACAGTCAAGGAGGACTTGTATGTACGGTGATTTGTGGAAAATGCTATGATGCAGCCTTCCATGCTAGATGACGAGGAAGAATACTCGGAGATAAAAGAATGCTCTTTACATGAGGATTATAATACTCCACCAAACGAACCTGGACCATCCAGATTAGCCAACTAAACTACTTAAAGTATCGGTAAGAATATTCTGTTAAAGCTTATAGAAAATACATTTAGCAATTAGGTGTTCAGACATGCGATTTAACAGTAAAGAGTATTTTTACTTCCACGCATTCCCTCTTTGACCCCTTCTTCCATGATTCTATTCGCATTTACTTCCACATTCCGTCCCTCTACCATTTCTACTACACAAACTTCATCAGCATTCATCACAGTCAATTCTTCTTCTTATTAA
>WYDF02086561.1:0-11001 GCA_009867245.2 Adranes taylori | reverse complement strand
TACACCATAATACCACACCCAGTTAAGAGTTATTGAAAGTTAAAAAAATTAACATTGAACTAAACCGGTCATTCACTTAATATAAGGAATGTTCATACTTGTCGTTGAAATAATAATATGTTATACATAAATCATCATTACTCGTTGAAGCGATATGTAATATTTATACAATTGGAATGAAAAGTAATTTAAGCATAATAATTGAATAAAATACTATGCAACTAATATTAAACTTAAATGCGTACAGAAATTACAGGAATAATTTCATGACAGGATCGCCCAGAGAAATAAAGAATTTCGGCCTTTAGAAACGAATTTTTTTTTCATTATAATCTTCTTTAGTTTACTTCAAAAACCCTAAAGAATTTATGCCCTTCTTTGTATGATTCTTATAGCCCCTCAAGTTTAGAATTTATCTCTAAAACTAAATTCGGTTCTTTGTTGTCCCTAATGATATAAGGATCTTTAAAAAGATTAGAGTACTTCGACCCTGCTTCATTTCGTTCCAAAACCAGGTATAGAATACACTCTCCTATCATTCATAGCTTTCTCTCTATAATCAGAAAATCTAGCAAATTACTTTTAGCATATTCTCATGCTTCTCTAATCTCTAACATCATTCTGATTGGCAATGGACAAAACTATAAAGTGGTTTGATTACTTCCTGAAATGAACTTGGTAGCCGGCCGAATTTAACAAAAACTAATTCATACGGAGTATTATTAGTTGCAGTGTGTACTGTATTGTAGTAAGAAAACGGCCGAAAGCTTAACTAGTCCAAGAATCCAGATTGTTTTGCGCCTGAATTCTTATATATTGCCATAGTTTCTTATGAGAATTTTTTAAACTTTGATGACTTTGATCATTCTCATTGAATAGTATAATATACCGTGAGTATTTCTTAAGACAGAACATAAGCGAAACAGTATACAATGGTAATTGCCTATGTTCGATTAAAAAAACCGAGTCAACGCATTAAGAGCATATATATGAATGTCATAGTAAATTTAAAGTTGATAAAAAATTTTTGTGAAAAACATAAATAATGCGGCAAATATATAATAACTAACTGAAGATTTTTGAAAGAGATGTACCCGGAAGAAAATTCTTTCCATCCCTTTTCAAGAGATAATGCCATTCAGGCATCGTAAGTAATCATGGTTGTCAAACCAAGTTACATCAACAAAAACATTACCAGATTATATCATATAGGAATACTAATGGCTGAAGGATAATAATCCAAAACCAAAAGTTGGTGAAGAAGAAGAAGCGTAGAGCATATATGCAACCAACAACACGAGAGATTATTTCAATTCTTTAAAAGTTGTATAGGAGGTCTTGAATGTTTATACCTTTGACATGTATCGCAACAACTTACTAATTTCTTTTTAGCATTCACCATTTCGTCCAACAATATTTTTATTTCTTGTTTTTACTATTGGTAAATCATTAAATCATTAAGTATGACTTTTAGAAGCAGAATCCGTAACAACCTTCCTTATTAGTATTACTACAATTTGTCTCAATATTATGTTTATTATGATTCTTAATTACAGTTTTAGTCAAACGATTTAACTCTTAAATCAGTGGATTTTTCAGCTGATACTTGCATACTGAAATTCGCTATATAACAATCGTTTACATAACATTAGAGTATGTTGACAATTACCGCGCAAAATCAGGTTATTGCCTAGTAACGTAACCTTAATAAATAGTGTACATGCGTTTCTAGTAAGCATCATGCATTAACATGGAGAATAATGAATAATTGTACTTTCCATGCTTGAAATTTTATAAAATTCGTTCATTTGAACAATTTACACACTGCATCTCTTTCGGCTTGTCTAAAAGCTCTACGACACTTGGTGCAGTTAACTCCTCATTAGAGTTATCCAGCACATGATGCGTTATCGAAATCCACTTGAAAAATGGAACTGGTTTTCCCAGACTGTGTTCTCAAAAGAACGTGTATACTAGCGTCTTTTACACATAACTCTTTTAGGTCAGCGGCATCGAGTCTAGTTCGATTGAGACATCGAGTTATTACATTTTCTGCACCTTGCTCATATGAAATTGTGAAATTGAATTCTTCTAAAGTCAATCTAAATTTCATCAGACGACTCGAAGGATTTAATATTCGACTAATGAATGAAACTGGTGTCCCATTTCCATTTGATAAAACTACACAAAAAAATGCAGTTGCGTCGGTAATGGGTGTAAACTCTTTTCCCTCGGTAAAATCAGGGTAATCTAAAATTGGTGCTAACATCAACGCTTCTTTTTACTTCAAAAACGCTTATCAGTAATCAGCTGACGAAGAGAATTCTACCGCTGTCTTTGAGAATCTGTTTAATGGAGTTGCAATTTCCGTGACTACTCCATAAGTTCCCGAAAAGCTACCAGTCTCTTAGTTTCACCCGATGTTTGCAGACTGGATAATGTTCCATTGCGTAAAGTTGCATGAGGTGTCTCCGATTAGATTTTATCCCATCATTTAATATTTCAGGATCCAAATACAAAATTTCTATCCTTAAAATCTTACATTTCTTTGGATTCAGCTCTAGGTTGTTACAGAATTATTCTTATCAAACCACGATCGTAATTTGTTTACTTTATAACTAGTATATTGCTATATTTTATTCCGTTTATTTTGTAACATAAAAAATGCTCGTGCATAAAATAATACAGGATTGGTTTACTACTCGTTTATCTTACTATTATAATAAAGTACTTAAATTATTATATGATAAACACATAAAGGCAACAATAAGTTTAAATAGTTTGATTTATTGTTCTCTAATATTTATAACTTCATATAAACAATGTGTTGAGAAGGAATTATGTATTAATTATAATAATACAAAATTGTTAAAATGTTCCAAAGCATTTTTCTTTAGCAAAAGTGAAAGATGAAAAGTATCGAACTAAATGTAAATTTAATATTGTTATTATTTTTCTTCGGTACCTGAAGATGGTTAGGGTTATGGATAATGATGAAGTAGTTGTTCAGCCACATGTGAAATACGGATATGTTTATGATAAGGATGATTGATTGACGTTTACTGAATTCTACTCGCTGTCGCCGAAGTCTTACCGGAATAGGCGGCGTCGGTGATCTTCACAGGTGGCTAGGTAGAGCCATCCCTTTCCCGGAGTTGGTGGGAGTGGACCATCGCTAGGTGCTGTTTTGGGAATCGGTGAACCAGGTGATGATGGTGAATCTGCGGATTGGCATGTTTGTGGAATTGACTCTGGTAGCTCTACCACAATGAGCAGCGTCCGTGGACGACGTAGGCGGATGAGACTCTTTGGAGCTTATCGGTTTTATTGGTTCCTTGTGAACGACCATTTGCGGCAATTTTCTTCTTCTCGCGACTTCCTTCTCGTTTACGCATCGAAGACCCGGATACTATAAGTGTAAATTATAAACGAAATGTAAGAAAAAGAAAAATTCAAATGAGATATTCAAAAGAGTCGGCAGAAGTCTAGGTTGTGTTGAATAAGATTGATGTTCATGATTTGACTTAACGCTACTTTTGAGCAAATCAGTCTGACGGTTGTGACAAAACGCTCGCTGGTCGCAAAATAGAAATGGCTGTTTTGTATTTTTAATTATGACTTCGGATAGAATTAGGTAATCACGTCACATACAAAGAGCACAAGGCGCAAATTGCATCTGAGGAATACTAGCTTAAGTAGCTCCTTTTATCCGAATTATATGGGAAGGAACCGCTTCAGACGAATCGGCTGGCTAGTGGTATTTAACGGCATCGGCCGCAAAAAAAGGGGTAGCCTGAAGGAAGCTTCTGTCGCACCACTTTAGGAATGTTGTACTTCCGGCTAATAGAAAAAGTTTTTCCTGATACGTTCAGATTTGTAAGGATCAAAGTTGCATTGCTTTTGGGGCGAAAACGTAAGTGGTGGTATTTTCCAAACGGTATTGATATTAACTTTACATGAACAAAGCTTAGGGAAACATTGCGTTGAAAACTCCTTCTGCCAAAGTTCGAGAGCCAATATCCAATCAAATTAGTTAAAAGCACGAAAAGGGTGTAAAACTAATCGACTTTTTAAAAACGAGTGATGGAAATAATCGCTAGCGCTTTTTCCAGTAAAAAATGATAATGATAAAAAGCGTTCCTAATAGAAATCGCCCCGATGCGAACATATTCTGTCTGTGAAAATGCACACATACATGTAACATACAGTAACGCGCGTAAATGTCGAAGCAATTGATAATAATTTCCCACAGGCTCCGGCAAGTCCTTTGATAATGGTTTCGCATCAAGTGGTATTGTTTAACAATTCACGCAGGATATTTTATTTATAAGATTAATTTATATTAAAGTTATATTTACCAATTCATGATTATTTTATCGATTTAATTAAACGTTATTATATTGATTGGTTGATTTGTTATATTGTATATATTTGAAGAATCGAATTAGAATTTATATTACATTAGAGGATTACTCATTGAATTGATGATTTATTAGAGCATTGCTTATTTAATTCGTTAATTAATTAGTTAATTTGAAATTAAATTTCCTTACTTAATTTTTATTTGCTATATATTTACTATATTTTCTATAGTAAATAAAAATTAAGTAAGGAAATACAACATTTATTTCAAATTAATAGACTTTGAAACGAATATTAAACTTGAATGCGTACGGAACTTACAGGTATAATTCTACGACAATAGTTTTTGTAGTATGTTCTTCTTCTTTTTCTCCTTCACTTTAGGTCACCAGACCAATAGGTCTTAAAATTATTGCACAGGGCAATAATATCATTTTTGTATCAGACCCATATTCCACCAAAAAGCTTTTTGCAGCCATATAAGACACAGGCTAGCTTTCGTTGTATTTTCTCCAAAGGAGAGCTTTAGGTTAATTTGTTTTCCATTACTAAGCCCAAATATTTGAATTAATATAAAATTTTATGGAATAAAATATTGAGTTTGGAAACAGAATCAAATATCTCAATCTACTGAGTCTACATATATAATAAATCAATCATCCGAACTAATAAATCTCTTTACATTTAAAATTGAGATAGCTAATTTGGAATATATCAATATAGTTAGTCTCGAAATCTGTTTTAGTTTGAAATTGAGAAAGTAGTTATTACGCACTCAAAGGTTACAATTTAAACCCTTCTTTAGCCCAAAATTATATGTCAGTTTTCATTAAAAATTAATTATGAAACAGACGCCATCAATAGTGTATGAGGCATCATCTTACACTAAACTGATAACAGTAATTTGCTGTTTTCGTCACGATCTACTGTTCCCAGGCACTTTTTACAGCACCTTAATACAGTCTTAGTAACTTCATATATGCATCTATATGTAATATAATATGTTTGTTATAATATATTGTCTTCCTGAAACAAATCAAATTTTTAGATTTGTTTCTAATTTTTTTTTCTTAAATGTTGGGATTGCCTTATAAGAAACTCTCGTTTAATTGATTATTATATCAGAGATGGATCATATTATTAGCCAGATTGACGCAAATTGTTGCTCAACTTTAAATTACAAATAACTTATTGGCATACAAGAAAATACATCGCTAAAGGCCATTAAATTTGCGTGCTTGAAAATATCACAAATAAATTTTGGTTGATAATGATGCTTGCATAGATCGGTAGCAAGAATTTAGTTAATTATATTTCATTAAAAGTACTTCCGCTTAAGTAGAAATGTATTTCAGCTGGTAGCCTTCTTCACGTAAATAATTGTAATTATTACACATTCTACTCAGCTGCGTTTGTTGCTTAACTGCTAGTTGCTATTATTTACCTGAAGGTGGCCACAAACCGGAACCGGTCAAAGAAATATAATTCAACGAACAAAGAAGTACTATTAATAAAAGATGATTTAATTATTAAATCTAATAGTACAGAAATATGTTAAATATTAACGCTTTTTACGCCTACATATAAACACAGCCTTTTCTTTCTTAATTAAATGATGCAACGTTATTTTATTCATCTTAGAAACTATAAACATTAAGAGCGTATTTCTCCCATTATTTAAACGCTTGTCAGATACGTTATAATTTGAATTGGTAGATAACCCTAAAGCCAAGTGAAAAAGAGCAAACTCAATTTGTTACCCAATTTGTATACCCAGAAAACACATCTCGAAACAAATTTATTTCATTTCTCTGTCACATTTTCTCGTAAGCTTTAATTTCCTTATCCTCTGTGCATATTTTGCCTTCTTCAAAATCGTTCAAATACAAAGATTATATAGGCTGTAAGAAATTTGACGCATTTTTTTCTGCTGTACACGATTTCAGTTTTACTGAAATTATGTTGCTGAATTTATATTCTCAGTGATTTCCATTTTAACTCTTTTAGATCGCACAATTTTTTACATTTCTTATTACAGCAGGAGCAACTTTCAAGCCGTCACTAGGTAACAAAAGTATTATATCGCATCTGCAAAACATCTATACTTGTAACATTCTTGATTTTTTATACGCATTCTGCTCAAATTCCAAAATTTATTCAATGTTCTTCTTCTTCTTCACATAGTGCCGTCTCCGTACGGAGATGGGCGATCCAATTAGCTATTTTGACTCGAGAGACTCTACCCCTGAAGATCTCTGTCGATCATCGTCAGAGTCATCTCCTCAGATCCTTCAGCCATGTATTCTGTCGTCATGTTCTTGAGATTTTGACCTGAAATTTCCCTTCGATGATCAATCGGAGGATCTCAGACTTTTCACCGCGCAACCTGCCAGTTTCCTTTCCCTGACAGTTCTTATCATCTCTATAGATTTGCCCATTTTACTGAGGACTTCGAATGTTTGTCCGTCTTGCCATCTTTGAGATGCGTAGTATTCTTTGGTATAGGTACATCTCAAAGGCGTTTATACGAATTTACATCTCCTGGTTGAATGTCTGGCTTTCACATCCTTGTAGTAAGTCAGAAAAAATGTAACAGCGTAATGATCGCACACGGAACTGAAGCCTTATGTTGCGTGTGGTGAACATGTGCTTCATGGTGGTGAAAGTTCTGTAAGCGTGCTTGATTCTAGCCGTGTTCTCGATTTTCGGATCACTTTAGTCATTCACGACAGCTCCTAGATATTTGTTCGACGGACGCATCATTTATATATGAAACAGCGTTTTTGGTTGCTTGGAGAAAACCTCAAGCTATATTATCTTGATATTGACGAAGATGTTGAAACGCTGGCTGTGTGACACGATCCATAGCTCTCTGTATTCTGTATCTCCGCTCTCTGTATCGTGCATATATAGTTCCTCGCTAATCTGTGAGGTAGTGGGTTATTACCATGGCATCGTCTGCGTCGCGAAGTTTCCTAATACTTTTACCGTTCATCATGATGCCTATTTGGGTGCCCTCAACTGCGTGTCTGAATATAGATTGAGAATACAGTTTGGGGTGAAGGAGAAATAGAAGGCATGCTTGTCGTACACCCATCCATTTGTCATTTTTTCAGTCGTTGGCCGTCCACTCTTACTTGTGCAGTTTGGTACCAGTAGATTTCGATACTAATCCTCAAGAATCCAGCGCCTATACATACGGCTTTTTGCCATCTTCTGATATTTCACTCAGTCAAACACATTCAGTTCTGTGTGAAAATATTAAATGAAACGAGTACCTTGCGAGTTCTCAAGCTTTTTATAAAGCTACACTGAGTTGGATCGATTTGTTGCTGGCATTTCTTATATATTAAAGTGCGTATGATCCACAGGAAGGTAGTCAGAAGTTTATCATCATATAGTTATCACAATTTGTAGCTTTGATTTCTTCGGCAGGTAACAATGAGGTGACCCAGTCTGAAGGAGTT
Organism: Adranes taylori; assembly: GCA_009867245.2. Classification (NCBI taxonomy): domain Eukaryota; kingdom Metazoa; phylum Arthropoda; class Insecta; order Coleoptera; family Staphylinidae; genus Adranes; species Adranes taylori. Next base: position 3,172 of record WYDF02086561.1, on the reverse strand, counting down.
TGCTGTCTCTATAAATGGTATCTATTTTATAATCACGGAAAAATATAATTTAACTTCAAAAACTATGGAACAAATTTTCTTTAGTAGCACTTCCTATTTAAAATCTTTTCACAAAAACTTTACTAGTTGGAATTTATGTTGGTATATCTTATTTTCCACCCAGTTTTTTCCAGAACTTTCTAATTTTCCGGGCAACTTTTCCAATTTTCCTTTACTGTAAGAACCTTATGCGGACTGGCTGCGGACGCACAGCTACATTTTAATAAAGAAATTAACCAAATCAATCCGGCGGTTCTCAAGTGATGCAATAACCAACAAACAGCATTTCATTTTTATTATATAGCTTATTGCACATTAGATTTTCCAATTTTCCGGACAACATTTCCAATTTTCTTTCCGGGGGTCTAAGGAACATTTTTAAAAGAAATTACTGAAATCGATTCAGTCGTTCTAAAGTGATGCGCTTATCAACGTATTTCAGTTTTTCCCGAGTTTTCCCATTTTCTTGTCAATTTTTCCAATTTTTCTTTCCACAAAACTTTACCCAGACTATTAAAACATTTTTGAAAAGAAACTAACCAAATTGATCTAGCCGTTCTCAAGTGATACCTCACCAACCAGTTTTCCCGACTTTTCACGGGGTAACATTTCCAATTTTCTTTCCGTATGAACCTAATGCGGACTGTTATTAACATCTTAAGAAATAAATGAGTCCAATCGAAATCGATTCAGCTGTTCTCAAGTGATGCGCTTAACAACAAACAACATTTCATTTTTATTATATAGATTACTAGCGGATCCGGTTGTTATGCCCCCCACCTGGTCCCCATATTTGCCTAACGCGCCGACAGCTCCGCAATCCGCATTGCTGCGGTTAGTGACATGGCTTATTTGAGCGGCTTTGCTGCAGCCAGCAACATGCTGATTGATGCGGAATTGCCGCGACTAGCGGCATGCCCTTATTTCCGCCGCCAGCTCTGACATTGCCGCGGCCTGTGGCCGCGTACTAGAACGCCATCTAGTGGATAGTTACAAGAAAATATTCTTAGTACTCAAATACTAAGTGTATAAATTTTCATGGGGATCAGTTGAATGGTGTAGATGTTAATGTGCTGCAGCGCCATCGAGTGGCGACTTACAAAGTGGATAGCATAAAAATATTCTTAGTACTCAAATACTTGTTTATATAAATTTTTATCGCGATTGTTTGAACGGTGTGGTCATCTAGTGGCGAGTTACTATGGAGAGTTATAGTGGCGATAAACTGAACCTATGTACCAAACAGGAAATATACGTGTTTTATTTAATTTTATTCTTGTTTATTTTATTTTGGTTACAACAAAGTGGATAGCCTAAAAACCTTCTACCTGAAAAAAACACATATATGCCACGTTTCATAATAATCGGTCAACCGAAGGCTATTAATTTCAAACATACAAACATCCATTTATATATAAATATATATATATATATATATATATATATATATAGATTACACATTTAAATATCCAAATTTCCGAACAACTTTTCCGATTTTTCTATCCCTGAAATCCTTACTCGGTGTGGTAATATCATTTTTAAATAGAAATTAGCCAAATCGATTCAGGCGTTCTCAAGTGATGCGCGTACCGACGGATTTCAGTTGTTTTCGAATTTTTTTTTTTCAATTTGCCGGACAACTTTTCCAATTTTTCATTCTGTGGAAACTTCATTCCGGCTGTTAGGAATATTTTTGAAAGACATTAGCCAAATCGATCCAGCCTTTCTCAAGTATTGGTCTTACCAACCAGTTTGTCTTGAATTTTCCCATTTTCTGGGCACCTTTTCCAATTATTCTTTCCGTTGGAACCTTAGGCGGACTGTTAGGATCTTTTTAAAAAGAAATTTGCTAAATCGATCCAGTCGTTATCAAGTTATGCGATTACTAACAAACATCATTAGATTTTTGTTTATATATTTATTCCAAATGCAATTTTTCAATTTTCCGGGCAACTTATCCACTGTATCTTTCACTCATCTTTATTCGGAGTGGTAGGAACATTTACGAAAATAAATTTGCCAAATCGTTCCAGACTTTGTCAAGTGATGCACTTACCAACGAATTTCAGTTTTTTATGAATTTTTCAATTTGTCAGATAACTTTTCCAATTTTTCTTTCCGTGAAAACTTTACTCGGACTGTTAAGAATATTTTTAAAAGAAATGAGCCAAGTCAATTCAGCCTTTCTCAAGTGATGCGCTTATCAACCAGTTTTTCTTGAATTTTGCAATTTTCCGGGCAACTTTTCCAACTTTTCGCTCAGTTAGAACCTTAAGCGGACTGTTACGAACACTTTAAAAAGAAATTAGCTAAATCGATCAGGTCGTTCTCAAGTGATACGCTTACCAACAAACATCATTAAATTCTTATTTATATATTTATTCCAAATTCAATTTTCCGGGCAGCTTATCCATTATTACTGTCCCTCATATCTTAACTCGGAGTGGTAGGAACATTTATGAAAAGAGATTAGCCAAATCGTTCCAGCCTTTCTCAAGTGATATATTTACCAACGGATTTCAGGTTTTTACGAATTTTTTAATTTGCCGGACAACTTTTCCAATTTTTCATTCCGTGGAAAATTCACTCGGGCTGTTGGGAATATTTTTAAAATAAATGAGTCAAATTGATCCAACCTGCCTCAAGTGATGCCCTTATCAACCAGTTTTTCTCAAATTTTTCAATTTTCCCAGCTCTCCGTTAGAACCTTAAGCGCACTGTTAGGAACATTTTAAAAAGAAATTAGCTAAATCGATTAGGTCGTTCTCAAGTGATACGCTTACCAACAAACATCATTAAATTTTTATTGATATATTTATTCCAAATTCAATTTTCCAATTTTCCGGGCAACTTATCCATTATTTCTTTCCCTCATATCTTTACTTGAAGTATTTGGAACATTTTTAAAAAGAAATTAGCCAAATTGATCAATTCGTTCTCACGCTTACAATAATACCCTTACAAACGGATTTCAGTTTTTCCCGAATTTTCCTATTTGCCTAGCAACTATTCCAATTTTGCTTTCCTTAAGAACCTTATTCGGACTACTAGGAACATTTTTAAACAGAAATTAGTCAAATCGGTCCAGCCGTTCCCAAGTGATGCGCTTATCAAACTCCTTTACCCGAATTTT
>WYDF02086550.1:0-11002 GCA_009867245.2 Adranes taylori | reverse complement strand
GGTATTAAGCTTTATCAACACCCTTATTTTTCAGAACGTCATTGTATGTGCGTAAGTGAATACACACTAACTCTGTATCTGAACCTATTACATCGGAAAAATATTATTTTTATTAAATCTTCTATATATATATATATGTTTAAAATTTGTTGGTCGACATATGCAACGTGTTTTGCGTCAATTTTGAAGTAATTCCTATATTAGATCTGATTTTAGCGATTTGTTTCTACAAGATTATTAGCACAAATGAGTACTACACTACTTATTGTTAGAGAAATCAGTTTTTTATGGTATTAGCGTGTATTCAAAGCAACTATGTGCACAATTGAAAACATATGAAACGGACTATGGAGCCACGTCGTTACTAACACCACTGGTTTCTCTTTCTTCGTATACGAGAGCCGCATACCAGCATGTTGTAATAATATATTATAATAATTATTATTATATCACACAAAACGGTACCGCAGAGTAAACCTTGAGCGAGGCTCACGCCTATAAAAGCGAGAGTTTTAAAGATATTATATCAGTTCCTTGCGAACTCGAAGACAGGTCAACAGTAGCAGCCAGCAGCCGAGCGACCAGCGAAGGTAGCTATAGCCAGCCAACCCAAAGCAACAGGCGGCGTAACCACCAGCAACCGTCGCCGGGGTAATAATAAATTTGCTGAGCGATTTTATATACCATATGTTGATTGATTGAATTGCATATACGTTTTCAATATCCGTATCCCTCCTTCTACTATGTCCCTAACCTATCTCCTGTACACTAGCGCGTCTAACGATAACCTACGTTCACTAAGGTTAGTATTAGTTGCTCAGATGACGGTGATACCTACGTTCACGACGGTATTACCGTAACTGATAGTGACTCCTTATTGTTCCATAGACTAGTGTGCCTCGAGCGCTAACGTACGTTCACGGGGTTAGCTCTGTTGGCTCAAGTGACACTAGCATCTATTTTCATAAGGGTGTTGTTGTAACTGCTAGTGACTTCCGTACTGCTAGAGTGTATCTAAGTCTAACGTATGTTCACAGGGTTAGTTTTAGTGGGTCAGGCTACAATCGCATTTACGTTCGCGAGAGTCTGATTTTAACTAGTAGCGATCTCCGAATATTTCCACCCTAGCCATATAGGGCATTGAGATTTTCCCGCCCGCTCGTAGTTGTGTATATAGATTTTCCCCTGATCCACCCTTTGTATTATACAGTGCCTCGTCGTTACATGCTTTCCGTATGGTTATTGTTTAATTATTTTATCACCGTACTTTTGTATTGCTTTACATACACCGCTATATTCATTTGCGCCACTTTTTAAATATTATTACTATGTTTGCTGATTACTGTTTTCTTTCAACTGCTTGGTTTTGTTCTTTTGTTTATTTAAGCTCCTTTATTACGTCATTGCTTTAATTTGACATTAATTTGATTAATATTGGCATTTTATTGAATATATATTTCTTTCTCTGTTTATTTCGTCCAGAAGAACAATAGACAAATGTTGTTTGTGTATTGTTAAATTTTAATTCTGTTAAATTTTTAATCCTGTTTCACTTATTAGCATTAAGTTTAATTACAGCTGCCTAGCAAGAACAAGAACCTTAATTTAATTACTAACTGAAAGCTACTTGAGCCCGCAGGAAGCCACTGATGACCGGAGGGACAATAACATTAGTTCCAGCGTGCCTGCGCATCACGTTTCCGGGGGATAGGAAGATTCTAAAGTATTAAGATATTTGTTTGGGCCATTTTATGACAAGTCGCTAGGACTCCCTATTAGCAGCGTTGCGAGTGGAATCTCGTTACATTATATAATCTCTCTGCTCTTTCTGACATTTTTGTTAGCGTTGGAGATCCACATGTATAACTAATGTAATCAGAAAACTGTGTTCATTATTTTCAAAAACTGTCTTTCTGATAAAGTTGTACAAACTGTCACCTCTTTCAATAGATGGTTATAAAGCAAAACCTTCAACTTCTGCGTTGAAATCGTACATCACAATTGTTACATTCAGCGCCTTACAATAAAACATTGCTCCAACTACATCTGCATAAAATTGTTCAAGTTTGTCATCCGGTGCGTCAAAAACAGATGCATAAGTTGGAATAATATTTAAATCAAACGGTCTTACATTGGAATTGTAATACAACAAAGACCAAAAAGGATTGGTAAAGTAGATGTAATAGTGGATTTGTAATCCATAAGGATTTCAGAACAGAAGAGAAGGATTGAAATACCTATTGAATAAAATTGTCGCTTACATATTAATGATTTGCAACGGTATGCATTTTTAAAATTTATTAATGTCCTTTTATTTGCTCATTTCGCTTGTAACAGGTTTCGCTAATGAAGCATACAATAAAAAAATTACGACATTTTTTTTTTTAATTTATGAGAAATAAGTGTGATGCTTAATGAAATAATAAAACGCAAGTGTCAGATTCTAACATATAATAATATATCTTTAATTGAATAAATAATAATATTATTGGATTATTGTTATGGTCGGCAGATAAAAAGTACGGAACTCCGAGAACGGATAATAGAACAGTAAAAAAAATGGAGAAGGATGTGTTCATGATAGCATAAATAATTTCGGACAAATGTCGGATTCCCTTGCGACAGATTCGGATTATATTCGTGTCGACTTGTGCTCTTTTTTTAAATATAAATTCTACATTAGAATGTATAGCTTGTTACATTCTGTAAAAATCTTACATTGAGTTATAAGACGTTGTCTCTGAATATTAAATTGGATTAATTTATAATTAAAATAGTGCTCAAATTAGTAGTTTGGAGAACAAACAAGGAATTACATATATGTTTTGCTAATTATATTTGTTGAAGAAATTATTCCATTTGATTGAAAAAATGAGATTTTAAATTAAGTTCTCAAATCAATTTCTTTTTTATTTTGGTAAAAGCATGGAGGTGAAGAATTGCCCATCACTAATATTGGTTGTCGAAAGATTTTCCGTAAAGATTTGATGGTTTCTCATTTTGTTTGTAATCGCTTTGCTTTATTCTAAACACAATTCAATTTTAATGTCGCTAACGCAGTGGAAAGTCTGCAAATTGATTTGCAGACTTGCGGATTTGACCTATGTAGCCTTAATGGTTGTTTTAGTGCTTCCTTTAACTTCAGAGTGGCGACCTGCGCTTCGTCAGTCCATTTCCATACACGTTTTCCGGAGATTATGTTATTAAGGGGATCTCTGCGAATGTTGGTATGTAGTCCCTTATCCAATTACATAGCCGTAGAAAACCTCGTACCTGTTTGCGTGTTTTGGGCTGCGTAAAGGCTTGTATTTGTTTCAAATGTTTCTCTTGCGACATTGTGTATAATGTATCTACCACGTGGCCTAAATATTCTAACCTTTCTTGTGCGAAGATGCATTTTTCTGCGGATAATCTTAACCCGTGTTCCTACAATTTCTCGAACACTAATGTCAAGTGATATAGGTGCTCCTCAACTGTGCTGCTGTATACAATGATGTCGTCAAGGTAGACCAACACAAACTGATGCAGGAATCCAGACAGAACGTCCTGTCACATCATTCTTTGGAATGTGGAATGTGGCGGTTTTCAAACCGAATGGCATGACACGGAATTGGTATGATCCGCCATCGTACTGAATGAGGTATATTGTTTTGGCACAAGGTCTATTTTAATTTGCCAATATCCATTGCGCAAATCTAGTGTGGAAAATATACGGGCATCTCCAAATTCTCTAAGCGTCTCGCTGATTATAGGCATTGGAATGGGGTGGCTAATCGTGATTTGATTCAAGGCTCTGAAGTTAATGCAGAATAGGGCTTGAGTATGGGCTACGAGAAAGTTCTACTAGTCCTTGAGCTAACATCTCTTCAACATGGCATTGGATTTTCTTCTTTTTCTCCTCTGATACCCTATATGGCCTCTGCGAAATTGGCCTATCATGCTTTAACCTGATGGTGTGCACTATAGTTGTGGTACAACTTTCTGAGCCACCTTCTTCGAAGACTTTTGGAAATTGCTGCAACATGGTATTGAGTCTGTCAGCCATGTCCCCTTGGAAACCGTGTTTGTTTTTGATAGTAGTTTTTGCCAGAAGGCGGTGTGTCTCTCTTTGATGCCAAAACGGATACAGCGATATTAAAATCTACGGTGAATGTTTTCTCTAGCAGCCAAGGTAATCCCAGTATGCAGGAGTCTCGTAGTTCTTCGGATACTAGAAATACGGCATTTAATTTTACTTCGTTTATTAAAAAGGATAGATTCCTTCCCTCGGTGACATGCATTGATTGACCTCTAGCAACTAACTGGACTTATACGTCGCAAAGTTTTACTGCATTATTTGGGAGATATTATTTGGCAGTGAATAAAATTTCGTGAAGCTGCTGTATCTAGCAGGGCATAAATATACTGGTCTCCTATGCCAATTTTTTATAACGTATTTAGTTATTAACTCCGCAACTGGCTGAATAGATGTTTGGAATCTACAATATTTCATAAAATATTTAATTTCTTTATGTTAATCTTTATTTTCATTCTTTTTTGTACAATATTAGTAAAATTAATGATAAGACGTTGTATAGATTATATTCACTTAGGGGTTGTGTCATAGCGGTTATCGTATTATACGTATAGGGTTGAAAAGCGACAGCACTGAAATAATCCATTCCGATTTGTCCTTTCGCTTCCTTTCTCTATCATATTTGTCCTAGATCCTATTAGAAGACTATAAGGACAGCATATAAATATCTCTGCTCCGCAGTGTATTAGTTTCTCCATATTTTGATTTAATTACATTTGAAGTTTCTTGTACTACCTAAAACTTTTTTATAAAAACTTTTGGCGGAATCTAGAACCTAGTTTCTTATCCCTCTTAAATTGTATAGTTTGTATATAAGCAATTTCTAAATGCACTTATATTTTAATATTTAATTTGCAAATATATTTAATATACATAATATGCTTTTAATCATTTTCATAGATACAAAAAAATTATTTAGAAAATTCACATACCTATATGATTTGCTAATTCTTGGATTCAAACTTACATTAGGTTATATATCCAAATTTTAGGAGGGCCCAAATCACTTACCCTAAGTACACTATGTTTTAATATAGGGAAACAGTTCGAATAAATGTTTCTATTACATTTTCTACGTAAGTTATCCATTTGAATGACATAACTTTGTTTTTCACTAGTTTTGTCAAGAAATTGTAACACTAATAATGAACTAATTATTGTTGCACAAATTCAGAATAAGTTAATCAGATGGAAATATATTAAAAACACATCGTAAATATATTAAAAACTCATCGTTTATACTAATATTCAAAGTATATAATAAAATATTCGATGCATGATCTCCTACTAGCATAATTAATGTCTAATACTTGAGTTATAATATTATTTTATTATTTCATATTATTTTACGTGTTTATAATTTTATTAAATGCAAGACGGCAACGTCGGGATTACACTTTTGCGTCTTAATTACAGTTTTAGTTGATGTAGGCAACTATACCAACAATAGCACAAGAACAAAAACGTTAGTTGATACTGCCTTCTGTTGTATGATAGCCCAGTTATTACTTACATTTGAGGTTAAATCACTCGGGTTTGTTTTATTTCCAAAGATGGTCTTCTTAATTCTGTGAATAAAAAATATATATATATTACCAAAACACTGCAGTTTAAATAATAATTTAATAATAATCATTTAGGCAGCACTAGTTTCTACACATACAACATTGACTGTTGCGAGTGCAACTACATCCTCTAGGGCCCCCAGTAAATCCGGCGCGGACAGTGATTTGCTGAAATTAGAAATTAGATTTGCAGTGGTTATTAAGTATTTACCACTCTTTACAAATGAGTGCAACGCGGAGGTACGCGAAACTGTAAAGTCGTTTGCTGCCTGATTTGCAAAGAGTAGGAGGCTGTAAAATTGTCGAAAAACAGAATGCTTCCGCTTGGTGATGGAATCAGATTGGATGGCATGCAAAAGCAACAAAAAATTATTGAGCCGTCTCGTGTTTATTTATCTGTATTGAAAGAATAAAAGCTTCAGAACTGTGGAAACAGCTATCAGAAAAGCATCCATGTGTCAAGTACTAATGAGCATCGGGCAGGTGTTGTGATTGTTTTGGTTGCTTTGTGCTTGGACGTATACAATGATTCACTTCTAGAAACGCCAACGGCTTGTACTTGGTCCGCACATTCTCTAACGACAATGCATATTATTGGCGCACCTAACAGGTGGTGGGGGGAGAGTGGAGTTAGAAACCCCCCGAAATCTATTACCAATGAAATCTATTACCTTATTTTTCAATATATAAAAATTATCATTGATACATACGTCACAACTGGAACACGTTCGTGACCTGCAGTTCTCACTGAAATGGTTGCATCATTTATCAATGTTGTAGATGAGAGACCAAACATTGAAGAAAATCAATTGATTAAAACAATTTCTTTCATTTTTGCACACCAAGTCTGCTAAAGAAATCGTTCGCCCAATTTGCTAAAGAAAATTGAGCGAACTGTCTTTGAAACTATGTAAAAATAAAATATCTGAATTTGCGTCAAACGTTTGAGATTATTGGCCAGCAATTGAAAAATTAGAAGATCTAGATGGGATTTTATTAAAAATGCTTTCGAAAAACATTAGCATACTAATACAGAATTAAAGAATGTATTGCCCTTTGTATTAAATTCGTATTAATATATTAAATTAGGATAGCAAATCAATCAATATTCTACTTTTAAATTATAATTACTTTCAGGGTTCTTTCAATTAGTTTCTAACATGTGTACTTTGGCTACGCAATTCAGATTGCTTAAAAAATGGCCTGCGTCACAGTGGTAATGAAATCGTACCTTTACTTTCCAGTATATTGTATTTTGACAATTTATTTTCCAATAATGAGGATTTCATTGTATTAGAATCTACTCGTAAATATATATAATGAATATAAAATTATTATACTGCTAAACTCAATTTAATTATAAAACATTATTCCTTTACTTATGCGAAACAAAACTAATTCAAGTAACATCAATTAAAATTTTAGAGATTTAGTTCAGACTCGTTGTTGTAACGTATTCTAGCGTAAAATCGTATGTTGAGGGTTCACCAAATCTTATTAATCTGTGATTAAGGTTTTTTAGGTTTGAGTTGCACATGTTACAAAATCTTTTTTTATCTTTTAATTTCATCAGTGATTGATTTGTATTCCGCAGATTGGTATCATGCGTTTGATGGGAAATTTAGTTTTTTTTTTTAATAATAATTTTTACATTTTGATCTCGAATAATAACTGAAAAGCAATTTAATTATATAGAAATAGTCAATACTTAAAAATTGTTGATTCTGTATATTGGCATATTAGCTGGAATGACATGTTAGGCAATAAACCATTTTCTTCATAAGCCATTTTTATCTTTATAGATGTCATACCACATAGGTATGTAATACCTGTATGTATATGTAAGATAGAGGATTCATGTTTTGAGAATTTTTTCTATTTCACCTAAGTACGTCTCTTGTATTGAAATTACTGCAATCAGTTAATACGCAATTCAAAAGTTTTTTGTAAAAAAAAAATTCTAGTTCAAAAAATTAAAAGAAAGTTCGATTTTTCGGTGGAGGTGCGTATGTACAGATGTACGTTCAAAAATTTATCCTTCCCTATGGGCCTGATCTGGATGAAATTTGACAGACAGGTGTAGACTATGAATCCGCCGAACGGTTTTTTCCTTTTTTTGATAAATCCAATATGGCGGATAGGACCCATTTTTTTGTGTAGAAATTTCCTATTCAAACTAGGTGACTGACATTTTACGCACATTATTGTACCTTATATTATGCGTCGAATAAAAAAATCCCAAGCTGCCAAATTTTATAGAAAGCGGTGTTGCCACGTTTGAAGTTTAACAAACTTTTTGAAATATCTCAGGGACGATAAAAGATAGGACATTCGAATAAACTTTATTGTATAGGCTACATAAAGGTCCTTCGATATTTTGTTTGAAACATTTTTTTCTAAAATTATAATTTAACAGTGTACTACCCTAAATATCTCGGTTCCTATGAAAGTTGGTAAAACGAAACTTGGGGATCCAGGGGAACTCAATTTTGCCTCCGACAACAGTTGCATATACTACCCCTGTACATTTTCTAACACCCTGTACATTTTCTTATATTTTGCACTACACATACGCACTACACATACGCATATGCACTACACATACGTATGCTATAATATGATTGACAATTGTTTTTCTTTTCGCTCGTACACATTGGTAGTTTTTTTCCCAAGGTAATGTCATATATTTTTAAATGAAACAAAAGACGATTGATTTTAATTTGTATTACATAATATATACCAGAGCCATAAAATTTTTTTGAGAGTTTGATAAATTTCAAAGAAGTTATTTGAACAACTAATGTAAGGATGTATGTATGTATGTATGTATGTATGTAAGGATGTATGTATGTATGTATGTATGTATGTATGTATGTATGTATGTATGTATAAAAAATTGGTGATATAAATAAGTCAGCGCTTTTTTGATAAATGAGTCATATTTTTTTGAAAAAGTATCATCCTGGATACGCTATACAAATATATTTATATTAATCACAGGGATTTATGTGTATTAGCCAATTTTGACTGGAATCAAAAAGCCAATCTTAGAGGAAATGGATCTGAAGAAATTAAGCTTTTAGCGAGAGTTTAGATTTTTTAATGCAAAAGATAACATTTATAATACTGTACATATACAGTACAAAAGTAAAATACTGTACAATACAGTACAAAAGTAAAATACTGTGCATTAACAAATAAAAACACAGTACAGAATCTATAGTTCGTGTCTGCTAAAAATTGCAAAAAGATTTCTATATCTGAAATTAACTTAGATCAGGAGTGGCGAACCTTTTTGGAAGCAAGGGCGCAATTAACAATTTTCAGAGACATTGAGGGCGTAATATGTAATGGCATCATATCTGTTTTGTTTTTGATTGTTAAAGTTAATTTAAATTGTTTTTTTCATTTCTTAATTTTAATTTCTTAAAAACGTTTTTTTTTTTTTAATTTTTATCATTTTTAATTTTGAATCATTTTATTAGATTTTACTAATAGGTTAAATACTCATTATTTGTTAAAAAAATGCCCTTTGGGTTAGTGTCACTGACTCAGTGCTATACGCGTGTCATAGATCGTGAAATGATCAGTTTAATCAAATAAAAACGTAAAAAACGGCGCTAAAATTCGATAGAATTCGCTAAAATAATATTTTTTTTATATTGGAACTACTTATATTTTATTATATAAAAATATATATGTAATATATCATAATAAAAAATTACTTAAAAATTTGAATTCATAAATACGTATTTAATTTCAAGAAAATTGTGCGCCCGTGTACTTGCTTGAGTACAGGTATACAAGGTTACATTTGTTTGCTTCTAGGGCCATCTACGTTTGACTAGATGTTTTGTCCAGCGTTTGCAAGGACTCACTAATCATGTAGAAAGCTGTATTACTAATGGTTATTTCTTTTTTACCGACCATAAATGACATATGCGTACATGTTGTGATGCTGCAGTCCGGTATACTGCGCGTACCTGCACGTTCTGTTGATATCCGTTCAGTACCTAAGTGGTCGAATAAAGTATTGAATCTGGATATGACTGTTACACAAGGGAGTCAGGATCGCGGAGAGATAATGGTCGAACAGACAGCGGGACTAAATACTGTCGAGGTTTTCGAAAAGTTCGTGGATAACGAAGTTATTGGACTGATTGTCGAACAAACCCATCTATAATTGACGCAAAAAAATATTCATAGTTTCTTTGTATCTAACGCGGACGTAAAAACCTTCATAGGCATATTACCGTTTACTGGTTATCACCAGCTTCGTCCCGCTTCAAATGCAATGTCCAGAAATCGCTTCTTGGATATACAAAAATACATCCACTTGGCTGATAGTGATAACCTGAACAAATCTGATAAAGTGAGCAAAATCCGTCCTCTTATGAAAATATTGAATCAGAAATTCGGGAATAGTCGGGATTTTTTTCTGATTCGTTATCTATCGATGAATCGATGGTCGGTTATTTTGTGCGTCATTCGTCTAAACAGTTCATAAGAGGTACAGTGGCGCGAAAAAGGTACCTGCCGAAGAAATCAAAATGCCACTAGGTGCGAAGGTAATACTGAATCTTATAGATCTCATTGCAGTGCCAACGGATCATGTCGTGTTTTTCGATAATTACTTTAGAAGCTATGATCTATTAGCGTTACTAAAAGAAAGGAAAATACGTGCAACTGGGACCGTAAGGAATAATAGAATCAAGAAGTGTCCACTCATTGACCGGAAGACCTTCCAAAAGAAGGAGCACGGTTTTTATGAAATGAAATATGATGAAAAGTCCGAGTTGCTCTTCATTCTTTGGAAAGACAATAACATAGTACCATTGACAACAAACTACGTTTTTGCTGAGCCTGTCGCTAGAGTCATCATCTGCAACATCATCAAAAATTGATATTCAACAACTGTTGCTGTTCCAAAATACAACAGATACATGGGTGGAGTTGGCATCGTGGCAAAAAATGGTGGTGGCCTCTTTTCACTCATATGGTCAACTTGTCAATAGTGAATGCGTGGAGAATCTACAAAATAGCTTACAGCGATGCTGCTATGGATCTCATTGAGTTCAAAAGATGTCTAGTACGCCACTACTCGCGATCATCTACTTCCAAAAAAAGACCTTCTGGTTCTGTTCCCGTTAGTATTCGATCGAGGGAAGCGGGACATTTTCCTAAGAAATTAGTGCAGCAGCTAAGATGTGTAATCTGTCATATGAGGGTGAGATGGGCATGCATTAAGTGTAAGGTTACATTGTGTACTGAAAGAGACAGTTTCATCCAATACCATTCATAAGCCCATTGTACTAGATTACTCGATTGAGCACACACCACACACACACACACACATGCACAC
>WYDF02086549.1:0-14589 GCA_009867245.2 Adranes taylori | reverse complement strand
CATTAAATCGAATTGTTTATTTAAATGTTAATAAACATCTAATATCTAATAGAAATCAAATTAATATTTTATTAAATATTAAAAATTTGATCCTCACTTTAAATGTTTTATTAAATGTTAGTAATTTTATCAATTAAAAATTTAATTAATTGTTTAATTAAATATTAGAGAATTTATTTAATAGAGATTAAAATAAATCTTTTATTAAATATAAAAAAAAATCTAATTGCCATTAAATCGAATTGTTTATTTAAATGTTAATAAACATCTAATATCTAATAGAAATCAAATTAATATTTTATTCAATATTAAAAATTTTATCCTCACTTTATATGTTTTATTAAATGTTAGTAATTTTTTCAATTAAAAATTTAATTAACTGTTTAATTAAATATTAGAGAATTTATTTAATAGAGATTAAAATAAATCTTTTATCAAATATAAAAAAATTTAATCGCCATTAAATTTAATCGCAGTTAATAAACATCTAATATCTAATAGAAATCAAATTAAAGTTTTATTAAATATTAATAATTTTATCTATTATAAATTAAATTAAATGTTTTATTAAATAACAGTAATTTTATCAAATGGAGATTAAATTAAACAATTTATTAATAAAAAAAAAAAAATTTATTAAAAATAAAAAAAAAATCGGATTGAAATGAAATTGACTTTTTAATTTACACGCTGTGCGAGTGCCAGCTCAGACCAATATGGTCTCACACATTTTTCGGACCAATAGGCTTTATGAGACCAACGTGAACTTAATTGTATTGCCGAAACGTTTCGTTGCATAAAACCGTATGTGTTTCATGGCTTTAATTAAAATCAATGCTATGCTGAAGAAGATGGCCTGGTGGTATGTTCCTTATATTTGGCCTGTTGATATGCGGGACACCATACAGCTAAACGTTTCGGTTTTTTTTTAATTAAAAAAGATGTATTTTTCCAAAGATTTTATTTTGTTTTTATCCATGTCCTTACAAATGAAATGAAATAAACTTGTTTTCGTTATATTTGTTATATATAATAAAATGAAGCTTGTGTTCTTTGTGACATATTACACCTCATCGGATTCTATGCTGATCTACATCGGACTCGGGACTTCAGGGCAATTGAATCTCAAAGGATGTAAGGGCTGGTTATCATGTGAAGAAGTAGCCAACCCATCATACATTACTGCCCAAAGTTTATTCAAACATTAATTTATACTTGATCAATAAAACTAAAACAACATACCAACAAAAAATCATTTGTCATCACGAAACGAACCATCAATCAATTTATTAAGGAAATTCGGTTTTAAGCGTTAAATATTATTAAAGTACCAAGAGCCCATCAGTTTAAGAAAATTTGTTGGGTCATAGTTCATTTGTTTACTAATATATTATCTTTTTTGAGAGGAGTCACCCACATAAATATGAATCTGTTCTAAGTGTTTTGAAATATGTAGTTTTCTGCAAACTTGTAGATAACTATTGTTTTTATTTGGGTCAAAATCATTGTTATGTTCTAAAATATGATCGACAAACTGACTTTTGTCACTGTTGAGTCTAGTGGCAAATTATTATAGTCCTTCTGATTGTCTTTAAAAGAATACCAACATAATATGTCCAAGTTTAATAGTTCCAAATACAGATTTAGCGTTTCTCAAAGATACAGTGTTCGTTAAAACTCATCAACGGTGTTGTTTCATAGTTTGTTTTGATGGCAACACTAGGAATTTTATCTAGAAACACATAATTGTTTTCTAGAACCTAATAATTTTCTTTAAATATTTAGTAGATACCTGGTAAGTAAATATTCAAATAACAAAACATCAAATTCAAATAAATCTTTCATTTGCTTAGAATCATTTTAAATTTAATAATTCATTGTTTAGAAATAATATAAACACGTTTCCGCTGATGCTGCTAGTTTTCCTTGATGCAAACAACAGATGTGTCCTTTTTGAATAGGAAACTTTTACTACATCTATTTGCCACGTGACATTAAATTTAATTCTTTGTCTACATCATGCCATTGGGCTAGAATGATAATGGAGTAACGAATAAAGAGCAAAGTGGGTAAAAATATATGTTTATGTTGAAGCATTTTATAAAACTTTCGAAAACATACATAACATATAATATTCAATTTTTTTAAGTACGTTTACTTAAAAGAATTTTTGTGTGCAAGTTTGAAATAACATTTCACTAGAAACATTTTGTAATTTACCAAACGGTAATTAGAAACCAAATTTCACCAGATTTATAAAACACAATGTAATTTAAATGATTTCTAATGATTGTAAACAATTAGGCCAGTCTATTCATAAAAACATATTGTTCCTTAATGGAATTATATGAATTAGCCCATTTTTATAATTATATGAATTAACTCTTTTTATAACAAAAATGTTATGCTAAAAGATATTTCTTCTTGCTATAAAATATTCAACCATAAAAAAATTAAGAAAAAAGTAATAGCCTGAGATTGTTAATATTATCTGTACAGTCTACATGAATCTCGCATGAACTTTTTTTAATTACGAAAGTTAGGAGCTTAGAATATAAATTTAGCTTAAAAAAAATACTAAAATCCTTTTAAAAGTTTAAGCTATATTGTTGCGGACCAAGGAATTATTTCTTCATTTATTAATTGTTAAATTCTTTCTTAATAATACCGGATTGAAAGTGATTTCGTATTTTCTGAAATATATTAAATAAAAATAATATTTCACTAGAATACAAAATAATCAATTTAAATGTACACTGTGTCCACATTTCAATACTCAATATTGGTATCTCGGTTAGTAGAAGACATAGATCAACGGTAAAATGCGGAATATTTAGCAAAATTCAATATCCGAGGCAAATTTTATTTCAAATAAACTTTTTTTAAGATAATTTGAGAAACAAAGCATTGTAATTTTTCTCAATAACATCGATTACAGTTGTTGTGACCGCTTCTAAAGATTTACAATATTCATTACGTTTTAAGACAATTTTTTATGCAAACTAGTACTATCATTTGTTTTTCATATGAGAGCCTTATTGGTTTTTTAGTTAATTAAATAGACTATGAAAAGACCTTCACAACGATATATAACATACCCGAAAAAAATTTATTTGTAGCGGAGATATTAACAAAAATTAAAACATAAACATAGAAACATAAATAAACAGAAACATAAGCATAAATTAATAAAAATTATTAGTAGGCTATGATACTGATGCTTAGTTTCAAATTAACGAAATACGAAGTGTCCAATAGTAGTAGTAAGCTTTGAATTATATGTCAGTGTGAAGATACATCAGAGCGATCTTTAGCTAGCGAACTTCAAACTTGAAAACGGAAACTGGAACTGCTGAAGTTCCGGTTTCAGTTTTCAGGTCTTAAATATAAACACTTCACGACACTTTGTTTCATAAAAACGCTTAACAATCGCTACAGGAGCTCCAAGTTCTCAGTCGTTATTAAAACTTCAAGTAGAGAAACTAGTTATGTTCAGTTAGGTCGCTTATAATTATGCGACAAATAGAATCAGTTCAGTGTAACTAGAAACATGTAAGACCCATTATTATTTTATCTATTAATTCAGACTACAGAAATATTCGCAATCCATCAGTAATAAATTAATTACTCTGAAGTCGTGAGTATAGTGCGCATGCGTATATAATTCGCAGGGCCAAATTTGACTAGTCAACATTTTCCATTAGATAGTGCGCATCTTTATTGGATGCAAGAGCGCTATTTTGTATTCCTATTGGTTATTGTGATATCATGAATTATTCATAGATGTATTTATATTGCAAATTTGTGATCGCTCGTGCAATCTATGTAACTTTCATGTAAACGGCAGTGGAATCAGATGAAGATAAAGATTTTGATGGATTTGATTAAATATTTGGTTATTTTCCATGACAAATTATAATTAGTACAGAAAAATTTGTTAGGAATTTATTCAATAAATATTTTGTATGAGAAAATAATATTTTCGCAAGTATGAGAAAAGCCGCAAATATAATGCTCACTCTTCATTTTCGATTTTTTTATTAGATAATGCGCGTACTATACTCAAGACTTTAGGGAAATTTAGTAATGTATGAAGATAAATATTAAATTCATTTAAAGAATTAAGGAATTGAAATATCAAGTTAAAGTTAGATTTGATTATTGCACAATCGATATTTATTTAATAACGCAATCTTGCAAAATAATTGTACTGTACTTATAACGATTTTATCGATAGTTATAAGTACAGTCAATTCGAGTAAGGTCAATTCGAGTAAGGTGTCAAAAGTGTGTGGAACAGAATGTCGTCACATTGAACAATTTCTTTAAATGAATCTGATAAAAAAAAATTCAGGTAAGATCCTTTTAAAAACTCCCTAATTAACTAAAAATCAAATATGTCAGATATTTCTATTTTTTAATTATTACATATCATATGAATTTTATTAATCCATTTATAATGAATGAGAAACTAAAATATAACACTAGTTGCGATAATCCGAACAAACGTAAATTATTAAATTTAAAAGATAAGTTGGAAACTATTAAAATTCATCAGGATGGCGCATCATTTGCCAAGATATCAAGAGATAAAAAAATGAATGAATTTTCAGCTCGTAAGATTGTGAAAGCGAAATATAAGGAATATGGAATGGCTACAAATGATTTTGCTTCCAAGATAACTGCAAGACAAAGAAGTCCTTTGATGTTAAATATGGAAAGACTTCTTTCACTTTGGAGTGAACACTACCACCAAAAACGAATTCCTTTAAGTCAACTTGAAATTCAAGCAAAAGCAGCAAGTCAAAGAACAACAGCCTAAAAGCGAGACTAATGAAAAATTTCAAGCAAGCAATGGATGGTTCTTTCGCTTTAAAACCCGCTCATGGATTCATATTGTTCGAATTATGGCCGAAAGCGCAAGTGCTGATATAGAAGCACCGTCAAAATTTCCGGAAGAACTCAAGCGAGTTATTGAAGAAGAAGGCTATCTTCATGAATAAATTTTCAACGTCGACGAAACTGGGTTCAAGAAGCAGCTGCGCTCAAGATCTTACTTGTGAAAATGAGCGGTCTCTTCCGAGCTACAAAGCATGAGGGCTTACTTTACTGCCAGGAGGAAATATATCTGGCGATTTCAAATTGAAGTGTATGCTCATGTATCGAGCTGAAAACCCTCGTGCTTTAAAGGGCTGTGCTAAAAGGTCATTAGGTGTTATGTGATTTTCTAATAAAAAAGGTTGGGTTACTAAATATGTATTGAAAAGTTGGTTTAAAGATTTTGTTGCCCCGTTGTTAAACTAAAGTTACTCTAAAGAGCAAAACATACGTGTTAAAGTATTATTGCTATTAGATAATGCGCCTGATGGAATCCATGGAACAAGGGGTTATTTCAACCTTTAAGGTTTTTTTTTTGAAACGGAGGCTTTCACATGCAATCCAAACAACCTCTGGTGAAAACGCTCTATCTTTGATCACATTTTGGAAAATGTGATCAAAGATAGACAAAATATTTTATTCCTCGGAAAAATCAAATTCAGAACCAGATTCCTCATCTCCATCACTCTCTGTTATAACCACAAGGCACCTCTCCAATTACCTGTTCTATTATAAAATCTTCAGTTATTAAATGCTCAGTGCGCCTGATGCAATTTTGCCAGATATAGTTTGCTATGGAATTTATAATTCTCTCTCAAGAATTTCCTTGTTAAATTTTGTTTCACAGATTCCCCATATCGTTTCAATTGAATTATATTAACAGCGATCTCACCCGGGCTATAAAGCATCAGGGTATCAAGTTACTTTATTGTTAGGATGAAATGCATCTGGCGATTTCAAATTGAAGTCTATGCTCGTGTATCGAGCTGAAACCCTCGTACTTTAAAGGGATGTACCAAAAATTCAATAGCTGTTTTGTTGCGTTATAATAAGAAAGGTTGGGTTACTAAATTTATGTTTGAAAGTAGGTTTAAAGATTTTTTTGCCTCGTTGTTAAACGTTACTCTGAAGAGCAAAACATACGTTTTAAAGAATTATTGCTATTAAATAATGCACTTGCTCATCTTACTGGATTTTCTAATTTTTGTAATAATGTCAGAATTCATTTTCTTCTCCCAAATACTATCTCCTTACTGGAATCCGAGGATCACAGGGTTATTTCAACCCTTAAAGCTTTTAATTGAAACAGGCGCTTTCACAGGCAATCCAAGCAACCTCTGATGAAAATGCTCTATCTTTGATCACATTTTGGAAAAATTACAATATCCGAAATGCTATTGAGAATGAAGTAAGTGAATATAATATGAAAACCTTGTAGAAATATGTTTTGCCTCATTGTGTTAATAATTTTTGCAGCTTTGATCCTCAAATGGATACCACCCCAGCAGACGTAGTGAAACTTGGGCAAGATATCTTAGGGTGTATTCAAACGAACACTCGCTTCTTGATGACGAATCTCTTTTCAGCGTGGAAGAAGAACAGGCTTATGAAGAAGAAAGTGAATTTGAAGATAATGCGGAAGCAGAAAAAACTTCATATTCATGAAGTTTTTTGAAGAAAAAACAGCTTGAAGAATTATTCAATTCCATTGGAAGAGCATGTAAATTGCTTGATTAAAATGATACGAAAAGAAGACGAAAATTAGAAAATGATATTCTGTTAACGCGTGATGCACGAAGAAAAAAAAAGCAAATTGGTCCAAAACATCTTGACTGATTTTCTAAAATAATATGTTTTAAAATAATATTTTTCTTTTTTATTTCTCCAATAAGCAGAGAACCCTTTGTACAATATAAACGAAATCTGAACTCTTCAGACAATAACAATGTCTTTTAAATAGCATAAAACCAATTACTTTTATTCAATCGATATAACTAAGTAATTACGTATTTCATTTAAACAAGATGCCTTCTATTCAATTCTATTTACCATTTAATAAAAATTGGGGATATTTTGTTTCTTCTCAGCGAAACTAGAATGAAATTAAACAGCCAAATGTCATCAGTCAAGGAAATAATACAAGAAATAATATGAGAGGACGGTGTTCGGGTCCGAGAGGACGATAAATTACTCGTTTTGAACGGAACGAAAAGAAACGAAAAGGTTATATCTTTTCGCTCTACTAACATCTGTTCCTTAAGCTGCGCATAGAGTTTTGTCCATTTACAATTATAATCTTCAAATAGTGAGCAAAATAAGATAGTTTTCTGCTATTACAAACACAATTTGGCCTTTGCGGTACATGTCATTTAACTAATACAAAAATTGAGTATTAATTGTCATCTGACATTGTATGTCTCATGCAATGTACTAACAAGATTTATTATAGATGATTTCTCTCAGAAAAAAATGCAATAAGCAGAAAATTGCGATCAAATCCTTCAAAGTGTTGAGGGGATTCTCTTCGAGAAGATAATGGTCCTCAAATAAATCTGAGCAATGAAACATGTGACTGAATCTGGGGGAATCTGGACTAAATCTGTTTATATCAGATTACAGAATATACAGATTACAGATAATTGGAAGGCCACAGAATTAAAGAGAGCAGTGAAGCATTTCGTCAGCGTTTTGTAGAGTGAATACAAAACGTTCGAACAGAGATTTCAGGGATAGTCAAAATAACCTCTTCCTCTGCGGGTGCCATATTAGGACGAATTTCAACAGCAAAGATATATCGTGCAAAGCTCTTACAAAGGATTTAGATATGAGAAGCCATAGGCTATTTACCTTGCAAGATTCTCCAACACCTGTTCTCACTAGTAGAGGTTTGGAACTAATGTCCATTCATTCTTCAAGTATTGTTTTTGAATTAGCAAAAGCTGTTGCCAGAATTGAACTAAAAAAAGTACCGGATCCTGGTAAAATAACCAGCAAAGTGCTAAAATTCCTGGCAAAAAGCAAACTAGAATGTCTACTCCAAATATCTAATGTCGCTATGTTTGAAGGACAGATCCCAATGGAATGGAAGACTGCAACATGTACGTAACATCGCACAAAAGTTGAGGTATGAGGAAATAAAATTTGGAAGATATAGAGGCGTTAACATCACAGCAGCAACCGGATTGGAACAGAGCTCCTAAGGGTAACGCGTGGACTAATACCAAACATTGACAGGTGAGCAAATAGGAAGCACGGTGATATGAACTTTTTCCTTGTACAAATGTTAATCGGGCATGTCTGCTTTGCCAAATACATAGATAAATTGAATAAAAGGCAAGCTGCAGAATGTATACACTGCAAAAATCTGTGTGATGACGAGGAGCACACAAGTTTCAACTGCATAGGATGGGAAATAGCAGCTTCTAGGGGACGACATTCCGCCTGAAAATATTGTCACGAAATGGATGGGGTTCCAATTGACATGAAATGGAATTGGGCTAATTATTTACAAAAGTTCGTTGGTTGTAAAAACTCCCAATTCTTTTCGGGATCACAAAATATTAGAAACTATATTTCTAAACGTTGGCAGAGCTAAAATTGGGGTGGCGTAGCTTTAAAGAAATATAATTTCACTTTAATATTTACTTAAGAATAATATCAGTCATATCGACAAATCAAGTTTGTTAAATAATTTAATAGGGACCATTGACTATTTAAAATGGTGTAGCGGCTTATATAGACAATTACGGTACAGGGCTTTTGTTTCAATGATCACACCATTTTTCTATATTAATCATTAATAAGGAAATGAAACTATCAATCAGTTCAAAAATTCTATTATCAATCAACAAATTCTTAGTACATACGTGAAACAAGAATTTAATCTTATCAAATGCTAGCAATTAAAAAATGCAATAAATATTTCAACTAAATATAGCTTTACAAGATAATAATTTGACGCATTGTAAATGTTTTCAATAAAGTCATAACTATATTTTAATGCAAAACGATTAGTTTCGTTTAATAATTTACATATTCATTTCTCATGGTTACATCACAAATAAATATCTATTGTGCAATAATCAAATCTAACTTGAACTTGCAATTTCTATTCATTTAATGAGGTTAAAGTTTATCTTCATACATTATTAAATTAAATATTTATTACTGAATGATTTCGAGCATTTTTCTTGTCTGAATAATAACTGAAATATTAATGATTTGACTTACATGTCTCTAATAAACTGAACTGATTCTACTCTTCGCATAATTACAAGCGACAAAATTAATACGAACTTTACTTGAAAATTACGTCTTTACTTAAAGTTTAAACAAGTACTGGAGACCAGAATAAATGCGATTGCTAATCGACTTGAGTGTCGTGTCGCGGAATTGAGTGTCGTGAAGTATTTAGAATTTAAACATGAATACTAGAAACGGAATCGGCAGAACTGGCTGAGAACCGCTTATATATTTCTATCATCTTATATATCCCCCGTGAATCCCAAAATGGCTTGCTGCAGACAGCAAAAAAGATCTATCTCTTAAACGTGGCGTTTAACTACAGAAATGAAAATAAAGACATAATTACATGAAAGAGACACATGTATTTGCTGTACAACGAAAATAAGGAAATATGTCGTCCAAACTCCTAATCCGAGAGATTCTGAATCTACTTGCGATAGGGGAGTAAGACAAACCGTGAAAAATGCGCATAGTTACCGATGTCATAAGAGCCACTTGAGTTTTAGCTCTATGTCGCAAAAAAAAAATAATTATAGGTTGAAAACTTAAAAATACTTGAGTAACTTAAATTTCTTCCGAATATTACTCAATTATCTGCTTAATGGTTTTGTATAATTGGAATTGTATAAAGAAATAAAGCAAAAATGTAATAGGCTAGGGTTTTTCATTAACATTCAACAACGCATAAGATAGAAAAAAATCTACTTGAAGTTTAATCACAATTTGGAGGTTATGTAGGCGTTTCGTCGTAGACGACTGCTTATTGGATTTTACAGTTAGCATTAGTCGTTCTAGTTTCAGTTAGAGCAATCCCTCGGGGTTATCATAGGCTCGTTTCATCTTATAGAATTCTTCCGAAAATAGAGAAAATTATCACTCCAATTCCATCACAGTTTCGCACAATCATTTCAAGTAATGCTTTTCTTTTTCTCTTCTTCTTCAGTCTTGATATATATCTTTGTAATGTTATAGATTGTTATCCTCTAGAGTTGCGCGATTTTTTTTTGGTTTCGATTAATTTTGCTACTAATACATATTACTCTGGAAGCTGATATTTTTGGTGACTCAAACAATTGAGCTATTTTAAAGGAACAACTTCGTTCTAAAGGGAAATACTGTATGGATTGTAACGTAATCAATAATTTTAATTACAAGCATTAGACGAATAATCAGTTTTAATATAAAGTGGAGTTGAATTTGTAACGATGTAACATAATTTTGGTGTGTTTGTCTGTGTAGATTTATGAATAATAATACATCAGCAATTTTCACAACTTCAACCGTATTGGATCTGAGCATCGTGCATTTACGCCTAATGATTCGGCGTCAAAAAGCGAAGACTTATGTGCGACTGAGGAACACTAGTGGTTCTTTTTATGTGGAATTTTCTGGAAAGAAGCTGCTTCTGACGGATCGACAAGTGACTCGGCAATAATATTGGCGTGGTTTCAAGAAAGCTTCTGCTGCAAAATTTTAGGAAGGAAGGTTCTGATCAACAGAAAAATTCCTTCATAATACTTTGAGATTTCTAAGGATCAAAATTCATTGATTTTGTGACGGATATCTAAGAAAATGTAAGTGGTGGTAGTTTCCAAACGGTGGTGGGTAGTTTTATGCGATCATTGGAACACCTTAGAAGCATTGCATTGAAACGCCTTCTGCTACTAGGCGTGAAAGTAATATCTAATCAGATCCGGTGAAAGCACAAAAGGATGCAAAGTGTAACTTTTTATTTAAAATGAGTAAGGGAAATATAAGTTAAACGCTTTTCTCAGTTAAAAAATTAATAATAAACAGCGTTTGTAAAAGAAATCTGCCGATACGGAAATATTCTATCTGAGAAAATACACATATACATATATGTATGAAAGAACACCGCCGTATCTTGTATAGCAAAGCGGTGCAGATAAAATAATGCGGGGGCAGTGATATTTTAGAAGCATATTCGTATTTTAATTGTAATGTACGATCTGAACAAGTAGATCTAAATATTAAGTAAACTTAACTGGCTTATAACAGGGATTCCCAAACTATTTTGGTCTAACGCCCCCTTTTCGAAGAAAAAATTACTCATCGCTCAATTACTTGTCGCTAAAAAAACATTTTTGAAATCAATAATATAGTTACTCCTAATTTTCCTACGAACCTTATTAAAAACATTTGGTCAAGAGAGGATAAGAGGAACTGTCAGAGAAATGAAATATATCAGTTATTTTACCTCTACATAAAAAAGGCGATAAGACGCATTGCGGTAACTATAGAGGAATATGTTTGCGCAACATACGGTACAAAAGCTTCGCTAAAGTCCTAAATGAGAGATTAAAGGCTTATACAGAAGCTTCTATTGGAGAATTCCAATATGAATTTAGTCCTGGAAGGTCGATGACATCAGATGTTTACTCTAAGGCAAATTCTGGAGAAGTATTATGAATATAACGTAACCGTCAACCAACTGTATGCCGATTTTAAAGCTGCCTATGACATTGTGTCGCGCCGCCAGCAGCTCTACCACGCGACGCAGGAAATTGGTATATCATGGAAACTGAGACGGCTCGTACAAATAATGTTGCTCCATGCGAAAAGTAGAGTCAAAGTACACGGGAAACATTATAAGGTACCCTGTTCAACATCGCCTTGGAATCTGTCATGAGGAAATTACCAACAAACCCGAGAGGTACAATATTTAATAGAACAACCCAGTCTCGTCTTCGCTGATGGCATTGCTATGTTATCCACACATACCAGAGACCTAAACAAGAACGTACAAACTCTCCAGAACGAAGCTAAGAAAATGGGGTTACACGGCAACAAGGAGAACACAACATATTTGATAAACACTAGGAACTCAATCAGATGGTGCACACGACTCTATCCTAGCACACAACAACAAAGCAACGAAATCAAAGCAAGAGTAGTGGTCGGGAATCGATGCTTCTTTCGCTTCCAGGTGCTACCTAAGCCTTCCCTTGCCTCTAAAAATTTTAACTGTTGGTGTATAAAACCAATATGAAGCCACTGATTTCGTATGCCTCAGAAACTTGGACTGTCAGGAAAAAAGAGAAAAACCAACTATGCGTCTGGAAGAGGAAAGTCCTTCGCAAGATTTTTGATGCTGTACACGAGAATAATGAGTGACGAATAAGAATCAATAAAGAACGGGAAGACCTCTATAATGCTTCATCGATCATGTCAGGCAAGAAGACTACGTTGGCTCGGCCACGTAGTCCTTCTTCTTCATGGGAGATCAGCGGGTGATCAGCGGAATGGGAGATCAGCGGAATGGGAGATCAGCGGATGCCAAAAAAAGTTCTTAAGTCAAGATCTGAAGATTAGTGGGTCCACCTAAACTTAGATAGCAGTATGACGTAAGAGACGACTTGAGCATGCTAGAAGTCCAAAACTGGGGACAGTTGGCTACCCAGAGAGATGACTGGCGAAAATCGATAGTAAATAAGGCCCGGGTTCTATAGCGCCACCAAAGTAAAGTAAAGTAGTTTTCCTACGATTCGATGGTGTTTTAAGGAAGTATACTATATTATTACTGTAATTAATATTATAATTACACTACATTACTGTAATTAATATTAGAGAAACTTTATTACAAACACAAATATTATATTTGATGACTCTTATGTCTTTACATTCTCATATAACATGAACGGGGGCTACTTTCTGACCTTAATTAAGCAACTTGTCCACGTAGAGTAGAAGAATTAAACGGTTCAGGCTATTTTAGCAAGTACTGTCAAGGGGGGGGGGGTAGTTGGTTCTCAACTCCCCCCATATTCAAAAAAACGTCCCCCATGGACATTTTTGTCCCCCTTGGACAAAAAAACGCTCACTCAAATTTTTCCAAGGCGATCCATGGACGACATCGCCCCCGTTAGGAACCATCGACTTAGAAGCACAAAGATGAAATCTGATATTCAATACAAACTAAAAGAACTACTCTCTGATATTGAGGCGAATATCTTTGATTTGTCTATATTTTTGTTTTTAACATAACGTCACTGAACGGTGAGAACTTCATTTATATTCCGTTTAGACTAATAAGTACTAGAAATAAAAAAAACAGAAAGGGAATAAAAATAAAAATAAGGGATCCTGCAAAAATGATTGTTTCACTTCATCTTTGCTCTGCAAATGGGCGTCAATAATATTGATAGTCAAACTTGCTCCTACAAATCAATTTATATTAACAATTAAGAAAAGTTACGAGCTTTACTTAAAAACTATGTGAAATATTAATAATAATAACAGGAATGGAATATGTTTCTAAAACGAACGGAAATTCCCGTCTCTTGTAAAATGAATGCATAGAAAAACGTATATAGCATATGCGAACATAAAAATATGCAAAATTTCTAGATAAAGAAATATGAAGATGTCGGAGTTAGATAAATCCCGAAAAAATCCACTCGTATGACTAACAAGAATCGCACAGGATAGGATGCAAACCGGATAGATTTACGAGCGCTATGGTGGTAAAGGCTCGGATGCTTGGTGGCCCGTCAGGAATTAGCAATTAGAGACACGAATTGTTGAGTATGCGAGAGCAACAGCTATCCAGAGTCGAGCGGAACCGAATGGAA
Source organism: Adranes taylori (assembly GCA_009867245.2). NCBI lineage: Eukaryota > Metazoa > Arthropoda > Insecta > Coleoptera > Staphylinidae > Adranes > Adranes taylori. The sequence goes on along the minus strand of WYDF02086549.1, from coordinate 874 downwards.
TAAGAGCGAATATATACGCAATATAGGGAATAGGAAAGAAGATCCATGCATTTGGCGCTTTCCCTGTGAAATCGTGTATTTGTTAGCTAGGTCTTGCATAAAAAGTAGCACTTTTGGGGGGTATATGGGTTTTTTATGACTCAAGTGTCTGTTGTGAACGGGAGAAAGACAAGATATGCGACGGAGCGTGGCTATTTAACAAGCGCACATTGGTGGGTTATATAATTTTAGAAAGTAATAAAATGTGATATAAGCACAACGTATAAAATTTCTCGATTAAATGTACTAATACAAAAGACAGCGTAGAAATTTGAATAATTGAGATTTTGTTAATGATAAAAACAAGAAGATAAGGTATGCTTTGTAGAATTCAACATTCACGAAACAGCATTATTTTATTTTCAGTTATCAAGTTAAATAAGCTTTCGCAACAAATTAATCGCAACGAAAACTGTTACAACTGTAAACTGCTTTTCATAAAAAAGATCAATTGTTTGTTTTGTCCAATTACAAAGAAATATAATAAATTAGGCAACACAATAATTCTCGAACGGCTCTGCTACTCCAATGTTTCATATTCTGCAAAGTCAGAAGTTTAATCATATCGGTGGTGACTAGATCCTTAATTTTCATACTCCAAAAGCAGGAGCTCAAGAAAAGTATAATATATTGTTTCAAAAGCGATGTGACTGATTTTGTTCACGTAATTGGTAGTATACATTAAACCAGCTTAGTTCATGATTGGCACTGGCGCAACTGGAAATAAACATTTTATTCATCATCATCATCATCATCATCATCATCATCAATCAACCCATTCCCGTCCACTTCTGGACATAGGTCTCCCGTAGCCTTTTCCATGTGTCTCTGTTCT
>WYDF02086548.1:18466-38912 GCA_009867245.2 Adranes taylori | reverse complement strand
AATATTGAAAATAGAACGTAATCAATGAATTTCAGCTCATTGTTCGATGTGGTGTCCTTTTACTCATTACGGCTTGCAGTCTGAGAATGAACGAGCTGCACGCTGCACAAACGTGCCGTCGTGCAATCATAGAGCTAGAGTCAACCAAGCGTTTGGTCACTCTAGCTCGATGAGCCGGTACTGAGTTTTGTTGGAATGTAAACAGCTCCGAACCGAATTGTTTGCGCACCCAGGGCAGCAATACACTTTTCGAATACACTTCCAACACTTTTTCGAATATCACATGACATTCCTTTTAACCAAACGCGATCGTTTTGTTTGTTTGCCATTGGCTGAATGGTGAAAGTTTTTTCATCCGAAGATATGATGTTCACTAATTCCCCAAGTTTGTGCAAGCCCACCATTGCTCTTTCTACTCGCTGTTTACGCTACCATTCGTCAAGATGGTGAACTTTTTGTATCTTGTATGTCCTCAATTGAGGTTTATTTTGAATTTGGCTCTTCACTGTTCGCACAATTTCTTTACTTGTTGCAGACTTTTTTTGGTGACGTTCTGCCGGTATCGCTGCAACGCACATGGTGCGATACACAAACATTTTGTTCACTTTCAAATGTTACCGTTCACGATAGCTGGTTGTGAATTTCCAGCGCAATCACACTGTTACATTTTAATTCCATGATCGAAAAAATGAAAATGAGCACGTTAGAACATAAAGCTTTTTGCTTGCTTGTCGATAATAAAATGAATTGTCATTAATCAACTTTCCAACGCGCTGTCATTCACAGTTTGACAGGTGCACCAACTTCAAGTTGGTAACACAACTTTCCTCGGGTCTTGTAGAAAATGCTATTTATCTTTTATTGAAATTTAAAATTCCATTAATTTTATGCCGCCAAATTTTGTTTTCAAGCTCTTTTCACTTCATAACAGAAATAATTTGTGTAAAATCGAACTGCAAAATCGATTGTAACATACACCTATTGCATGCCAGGCATTGTCTGGTAGTAGCTTTGCTTAAAAAGCCTTCCTAGACATAGAAGTCGAATTTGTTGGAAGAGCTTCTAAAGTTTAGTGAACATTATTCGGGATTTTATAGAATGTCTTTATTCCACATCACAGGTTTTGTCTTTTAAGATTTCAAAAATAGGATTGCCAGTTCATTTAGGCGTGATGTTATCCTTGGACTAGATTTTGTGTGAAATAAGCGCTCACATGATTTAAGTTGTTTGGTCATTATTTAAGGTTTTATTTGATAATGAATTATGTAATCACTAAAACTAATTTAATTGATTTTAGGTGTAAATGGACAACTTTGTTCCGGCGATGAGCTTCTTGAGGTGAACGGTCAAAAATTGGTTGGTATCAAACACGTTGAAGTCGTGAACATATTAAAGGAATTACCCAGTACGGTGCGAATCGTTTGTGCTAGGAAAAGTGACGCAAATCGAGTAATAAATACATCACAGGATCGAGAAGGCTTTGAAGCTAGAAATATTTTAGGAGGTATGATTTTAGGAGGCTAGAGTTTATTACTAAATTTTCCGTATATTTGTTAATTTTTCGATATTTAATATTATGTTCATATTACAGTAAAATCTTTCATTAAACGGACATTTTATGTTGGAGTGTGGTAGTGTCTCTATTTTGAACGAGAATGTTAACTTGAAAAATTTACTCTCTTATAGGTAAATGTTTGCGCCATTCCATATAAAATAATTCAATATTTTGGAGATCTGATACCCAATGGGATTAGGTTCCCATAACATTTATTTTGCAAAAGCAATAAAAGAAATCGACATTTGCTACAAACTATTTCGATTACAGGAACGAAACCATTTTTTTTTGTATAAAATCTTTAATGATATAATGTAAATAAATCTTTAATCTTTAATGAATGATATTGGTGTCTAATGATAAAAATATTCATACACTCACCAATAAGTGATATTTTAAAAAGCAAGACAAAAAAATCAATCAAACGTATATATTTATTTACGTTATTATTTCATAGTTTCATTTATCACAATACACGCTTTTATGTGCCTTTTACTTTACATATATTTCAGGTTTTCTTTATGAAGACGCCATTTTAATCATCTAGATTTTTTTTTCAATTTCGTATCTTGTGAGAATTAATATGCATTTGCAGTACTGCTTCTTGTGGATGCACTGAAGCAGTACTAAAATATGCATTTTTACATATATTACGTAGAAGAGCAAAGTACCACTGATTATTGTACAAATAGTAGTAGCAACGTGCAAATTTGTTTGAGATCGTACATATTCCGAAAGAAAATGGTTTTCACAAAAAGAGCAAGTAATAGTTGATTTTTATGCCTCTGTTTATTTCCTTACTTTCAAGGAATCTGATACTATTGCTTTAAAATGGCGGAACTGTTTGTTTCACACACTGCTTTGGAAAATTGTTATTCCAGTACTTTTCTTAGTTTTTCATTCTCTGTTTCTCTAAGAAATTAAATAAATTTTTGGATGTTTGTATTACATAAACTGAATACTCCAGATGCTGCTGTTATGTTTTTAAATAAATATATACTTTGATGTATTTAGGTAGTTTAAAAAATCTCCTTTCGCAACCAGATACACGACTGATTAAAGCTTTAAGTGATACAAGCATAAACACATCTAGTACAGCGACTATGACCGACGAACATCAATCACAGACATGCCACGCGCAACAACTATTATACCAGAAAACTAATTTGGAAAAGACAAGATCCAAATCAATGGATAATACGAATGTAGCAATGTGGTCTGAAGATGTTGAATATGTCGAAATTAATAAAACAGATCGTGGATTGGGTTTCTCGATATTGGATTATCAAGATCCTTTAGATTCTAAATCTACGGTTATTGTTATCAGGTATTGTTATTATATTATTGTATGAATAGTGATACATTTTAAGATGATTTCTACTGTTTTTTTTAATGATAATTAAAATTGGAGAACTCAGCAGTACCTCACCAAGTTTATGTGGCAAATAAAACCTTACCTTGTGGCAGTATTTTGTTCATATATTTATATCAGGGCTATCCAGAAATATCATTTTCTTTACTCTTAACTTTGCAAACGGATTTATATCTTACAGATCCAAAATTTATGTTATATATTTTCAGTTTAGATATATAAAGGGACAGTGGAAATGAGTAAAGTTCATATATTTTACTCTAAAGGTAGTGAAGCGATGTAACTCACATCCCAATCTTATGCATCCACCACAGGCATTAGTTTACTCTCGGTGCTATATTTTTTGCCAGCTAACACTTCTATCACGAAAGGAAAATTATTATATAATTCTAACCACCACCCTCTTACAAGCTTAGTTTCTGCCGCCCTAGCAATTGAGACGATTTGGAATACTTTACAGTACAGCAAAGATAGGTTTAGGTAGTGATGAGGACGGGGGGATAACTACGAACTGCATCTTCTTCAAACTTCAGATTGCCACTAGCCACCATACACTATAGGTCTTCTACAGGTAGGCACGTTATTTGAGTAAACTTTGAAATTAGCATGCTACTGAGGCTGCTTTTGTGCTAATTGGCAGCTCTGAAGTAATTTCTTTTTGGCTTAGCCAACTTATTAGAGAAAGATAATACAATTCATAAGAAGTACTACCTCAATAATATCTGATACGAGTTTCCAGTTGAAATAATCGATTTGTGTTCGAATCGACCATTGTAGAGTTGATTTATTACAATAGTTTTTGCTAAAATCGACGATATTCTTATAATCGATTTTCAATCGGATATCTCTACACCAATCTTCTTTTTGCACAATTTGTTATCAACCGGTACCGCGTAAATACTTTTTAATATATATTTATGTATATTAAAATTATTATTCTGCAAAATTCATTACAATATTAACTGAACTATCAAATAGAAGTAACCTTATTTAAATTTATGTTCTTAGAACTTTAGTACCAAATGGTGCGGCCGAACTTGATGGTCGTTTGAAACCAGGTGATCGCCTAATTTCGGTCAACGGTCGTATCATTAGACATTCAACATTGGATCAAGCAGTTCAAGCGCTTAAAAGCACTCTACTAGGACCGGTACGGATTGGTATCTCGAGACCATTGCCGTTAAGCTCTTGTAGTAGTCGTGCCGATAGCATTAAAACGAGGACGTCTGGTACTAACGATGATAATGCAGAATAGGACCAAAACAATTTTCTGAAATGATAAATGCCTGTGGAGTAAGTTTTCTTGAAACAAAGATTGCTTCTAGATTATGTAACTTTTTTTTAGATACATTAATTTATATTATGATCTATAAATAACATCATTGAGTAAGTAAGAATACTTACGAAAATGCAATTTCAATTGCGTTGGATTTTTTAGAATTGCTTATTTATTTAACGGTTCCTACTACAATATATGTAGAGAAAAATTAAGAAATATGTATACAATTACAATAGTAAAATGAGAAAGAATACTTCAAATAATTAATATCAAGAGGCAATACGTTGTTTTGTACATGAATTTGTTAATAAGAATATCAATATTTAAATATTACGAAGTAACAATTTCAAAATTTTAAATAATAAAAAACATCATCGGGAGTAATAGATTTAACATGAATGATTCTAAAGCAAACTAACGACTAACTAAATTTGTTGGGTATCAAATTGATAACCTGATGGGAGCCTATTAATGGGCTTCCTTTTAAATATGCTGTAAGGTTCATCTAAATTTTTTAAGTTCATTTTATTAATTAGTCTCTGAGCTCGTTCTGTAGGATTATGTAAGCAGTAATTTCTTTTATGAAAGTTCACATGGAAAGGTATTCTACTTCTCAAACATCTGGATAGTATTTTCCAATTTACTAAAGTTAGCAAACCAACGCTCTGATAGAAATTGTTTAATAGTTTATGAATATGTTGACCTGCGACCTGAAGGATCAACTAAAATTAACCCGCTTCTGCCAGAGTCGTGAGGGTTAGAATTCTTAATTTTGATATGAGCGAATATAAGTTGGGATTTTGAAATTAAAGATGTTTATTTATGTTTTAAAGATGTTTATTTAGAACAGCATTTCTTCAGAAATAGAGCTGGGATATCATCTGGTCCAGTTGATCAAATATTTGGAAGTTTTAATATTTTGTCTATAATCTCAGTAACTCTAAATGACGGATAGTTCATACACAAATGGTTTGCATTTGAGGGGATACACAAGTATCGGAAGAGTACACAAATGAAGTTTGCAAATAGGTTCGCGATAGCTTGACCATTAACAACTTTGGAATCATTTAAATACATACAGCTAGGTACTGTTTTAATTTGTCTTTATCACTTACAAATTTCCAAAATTTATTAGGGTTAAGGAGCAAATCATTATCGGTTTTCTTAATATAGTTTTCATAGCATACTTATGATAGAGTATTACCATTACCGGGTACAAATTGATCATAGTCCGTATTGCATTGCAGCATTGCTTAACATGAATTTTTTGTGGGCAATCTTTTTCTCAGTAATCATTTTCTTCAGACAGGTGAAAACCAGACAGGAAAGTTATCCGATTTGATTCTTTTCGTAGGTATATATAGTCTAATAGCTTGATGCAACTGGTTATAAAACTCTTCCATTACACTGTTCAAATCATCCCCACTTAAAGTTTCATTTCAGTTTATTGAAGCTAAATGAGAGTTTATACTGATAGAATCAGCATTTCGAAAATCATAGTAAACATTATCAAATCTCAAATTACTATAACCGTTAACATTTGGATTCATTATAATATGATAACCATAATGATGTACGGACTCAGGAAGAAGTAAATCAGATGATTTTTACAAACAATTTGTTCTATTATATCAGAAAACAATACATCCAGAAAGACATGATTGCTATTAGGAATTGACATGTACTGTTTGCAATTTAAATAAGCAAAGGTTCAGCTTAATATTAGCACAAACGTTAGATTTACATACTATACTTACATCTAAATCTTCATTAAGCCATTTAGCTTTAGGTAAATTGTAGTCACCAAAAGTTGCCCATTTATAGTCTGGATACAGGACAATCAGATCTTCTACTGCTAAAGCGTGAACTTCATAAGTTCAGGAGCGGAATGAGGATGGATATAGACCACGCCTACAACTACTTTAGTCTTTTCTATTTATAGTGTGATAAAAAGCTGTTCAATACAACCCTGATTATGATGGATAAAATTAGAAGAAATTCTTTTTCTCGCGGCAATTAAGATGCCTTCGCCCCTGTATTATTTGTATTATCGCCCCTGTATTGATGCCTTCGCATTGCGGTCTAGTCTTTATATATATATATGGAAGTCCGTCAAACCAATTTCTAAGTCAGAGATTTTATGATTAAGCCATGTGTCACACAGAATTATTACGGCGTAACATGATAAAAATACATTTGCGGATAATTCTAATATTTTTACGAATTATCCGCGTCTTATCCTCGAATTATCCTCCTACGTCTGAAAATCTTATGTAATGGGTTTGAACTTAGAACTAATCTTTACCAATTCGGACTATTGTTTAGCCAGGATACAAACTAATATAACTAAACAAGAGCAGATCCCTATGTTATCGTATTTTCATGTGGGAGTGTTACATTTCTATTGGTTATAAAATTCAGAAAATTGCAATAAGATAAAAGAGGATAGATATATAGCTGTATATGAATGTGTGTCTTATAAGCATTTTTTTTAGCCAACTCAATATTTGTGTTTATAAATAGATTGTTTTCAAAACCGCATTCTTTAGATAAGACCTTTTTGACTACTATATTCTGTACTCATGTATGGTTTCTGACGGAAATTCCATAGTTTGTTTATTTTGATTCATGAACAATTTGATATGATTTTATCTAATATATGTTTTGTTTTAAAAATAAAAACCTTAAACAGATTGACATGTTTTCTGCCATATGAAGTAAATTGAAAATAATATCCAGGGTGATTCTTATACATCGTTAGTGTTAACTAGTGATGTGTCGTTTTTTAAATAACGGATTTTTATCGCGGTATATGTATATGTAACGCGATGTACCGCGATGTTATTCGAAAAGAACATGTTCCCATTGGAACATGTAATAAATACATCGGGTCAATGAATTATGTTTTATGAACTTGTTTTTTCTGCCATCTCTTATTTGATGACTTAGTGAAAACTAACTTTATAATAAATAGAAAAAGATTTCTAATTCAAAACGCGCTAGTATAGTGTTCTATATTCAATCAGATCAGCGACAGAATATTCACAAAGTAGTTACACATATTTTTCCAGCAGCGTTATACAACAATAGCTAAACGTATTAAATGACTACTTAATACGTTTACACATGCATATGTACTAAACAATGTATCGCGCCGAGAAGAACAGTATTCAACAATATGCGGTCGTGGGATCTTTTGTGGTTCATTGCTCACTATGCATCCGGCATCGGAACAAGCGCTAGTTCCATAGAACATTATGAACGACAATCGATAATATTAATATTTTTGATTGTTGTACAGAACAGCTTACCGCGTCGTCGGAGCAAAGCAGTGGTGATTTCATACCGTTTCTAACAGAGCGATACATAAATCATTGGATGCGGTGATCGGAATGGTTCTGTTTCTGTGTTGTCCAATTGAAAGTTGATGAATGTAAATCTTTTTTATTTATCAGCGGCAACTTATCAAATTGTCTTTTCAACAAGCAATTAATTTACAGGTCTCTTCTAGGTATTTTGAACTTTTAGTTTCTTTCATAAATTTTAACATTAGTTGAATGTTAAAATGAGTAGTGTACAGTTGGAAATGATGTAAATAATATATAAACAATATTTATTAGTGGCGCTTAGATTAACGTATAAAAAAAATTTATTATTTACTTTGAATATATTATTTTTAATTAAATTAAAAATACGAAACAAAATTATTATTTATATAATAACTAGTTTCATACAAAAATTCTGTGTCCCCAAAAATAGATTATTAAAATATATATAAATATAAGTTACATAAACATTTTAATAGGAATTCATTGATATGTTTCTATTTAGATTTGACTTTGTTAAATTCTTAAATTGATTTTTTTTATGACATAATGAATAAAACTGGAAACAATTGAGTCTTCACGAACTTAATATTATTTATTATAAAATGTTAGTCTTTAAAATATTACTTGCTAGAAACATTATATTAAAAATGATGACTTCCTAATACTTGTTTGATTAATATTAAAAAGAAAATTTTAATTATAAGTAACAACGATGCACATAACAAAATATAATATAGTGCACTAATAATTAATAAACATGATTAAACACTTGATTTTAAGTTCTTTTACCCTGTTATAAGTAGATTTACTGAGTTTTAAAGGGAACGAAACGGTCTATCGCGGGAACGAAACGGTCTATCGCTTTCCGAGCGTGGAACCAGAATTCCCGTCACTAATATTAACACATTTATATAAAAAAATAGGGAATATGTAAAATACTAGTACCGATTTTTGCAGGGGTAAGTTGCACATTACTGAAATTACATATATAGAGAAAATAAAAAGCAATTAAAAATCTCTAAAAAATTGATTCCCCGTTGCTTGTATGTTTAAAATACAAACGTAATCACACCGGCAATTTCCAAGAGTATTCTTGTTTGAGTAAAACCTTGAAATAAAATTTTGCTACATTTTCTTTTATTGTCTCCCCTACAACCCCCCTGCGTAGTTATTACTTTCTAATTCACAAATGGTGTACAGAATATACAGAGTACAGATATAGAGCGTCTTACTTTTTATTACAATTGAATATAAACATCCAAAATAAAGCCGTTCATGTCAATACCGAATGTTTGTAAATATACTCCATGTTTCTATAACTAAATGCTTATAAATAACTAGATTTCATTCTTTCCTATCCTACTGCCATTTATAAGGCTGTCTGAGCCGCACAGTTTATTACATTACTGTTTAAGTCTATAAAGTCGTAACTGTATCAAGTTTGGTTGTAATTGGTCTAGGCGTTCTAAAGTTATGCTGATAATTAAAAGAAATTGCATTGAGGAAATAATTTTTCCATAATTCCACCGCAATTCAATAACTATTTTAAAATGAATAAAAATAGAATCTTATTTTTCTTTATAAATAATATTACTAAATACAAATTGGCAACGCTGTCTTACACTATGCCCATTGGGAAAGAAATGAAGCATATATTATTGTGTATAAAACAGCAGTTGATGAAAAAGGATTCAACTGGATTGTAATTGTAAGTATTACTTTGTGCGTCCGCGATCACATGGCATTTGGGGTAAGATATATCCGTCGACGCACTTTTCGTAGTCGGAAAACTAACTTTGTTTTAAATCTATTTATTTCTTACTCAATGATAACATTTAAATAAGGGACGTACGTTTTTTTATAGATTATTGTTTGCTAAATTGATTAGTTTCTTCCATTTGATTAACATAAGTTGTATTTAATTTATTTTTTCTGGTTAATTTTGTATCTAAAATATTGTATTTTCTCTGATATAAGATGGATTCTTTTGGAAAATGTTACCCAAGTATCTACAATATCAAACGTTCAGTACTTTTATTGAACATTTTTTACATAAAAATTAACCAACATGGCATGGAAAAATGTTTTGGTTGGGATTTCCGTGACTAGAAAATTATTTTCTTCCAATCATTTTTCAAATCTTGCAATCTTGCAAATATTACAATACATTTTCCAGCCCAGGAAATGCAATGTTGTTTTAAATACAATATTCTTCCTAATTATTTCTTTGTCTAAATACAAATTAAGTTTAGATTATGTATCGATCTGCCTAATTAATTAATATATTTGATCACTAGCTTTTGAATAATATTTAAGCTACAATTAATCACAAACAATCCGTATTAGTGTTCAAATTGTTTACGGAACAAATTAATGCGTGCAAAGTAACACAATTCGCTTGAAATTTTTAACAACTTTACTTTAGAGAGCAGATTTTATCGATATAAAATTGCACTAATCTATAGCATTCATGTATATACAGGGACAATTAGATTGTTATGATATAAGATACGAAGATATTTTAATTCTTTTTAGATTACGTATATAACACGAATATTTAACGTTTCAAGAATTTACCATTTTATTAGTCTTAAATTGAATCTTCTGATAACTCGTATCTCAACAGGTTGATGAAAAAAGTTTTGTAAGATGTTGAAGACGTAGTTGTGCAATTAAAACATAAATTTAAGTACAAATTGTAATAAAACCAGTGGCATATTCAGCAACCTGATTGATGAATTTATTATTACAACGTATTTTCTTGCAATCTACATTAAATTTCCATCCAACTCAATTTTTAACTCTGGTTGGATAAAATGACACGATTATGTTGCGGTTGTTATTCTTGCTTTCTAATTTATTTTGTCTTGTGGTATTTCATGAAGTAACGAGTATGTCATGCCATTCAGCAGATGTAATTGTACTTTGAGCACTTCTATTTCAGATGTATTTGTATGCTGTGCCATCTAGGTCTAGGATACATGTAGTACGAATCGGTATATACTTTGCAGCCTACAAACTATTGTCTTTAACAGGTTTACTTCCACAGCGGTCATTTAAGCCAATATTCATGCTATCCAAGCACACTATGACTGTTATACAGGTCACTGGGTAGTGAATATATAAATTTAACTGAAACAAAATTCTGACCGCTGATTCAATTTAAACTGTATATGGAACATGGTTCGGCGCAAGGACAGCTCTCACAATCTATACAATATGTGGATACTTTTGTTTACTTTATTTGTATCTATTTCACCCTTAACTTGTTTGTTGTAACAACTCTGCAGTATTTTCTTACAGTAACATATGAAACTATAATCCAGAGCAACTTCGGGGTCGTGATCACGAGCATTTCCTATTCATACTATCCAAGCACACTATAACGGTCATATAGGCCACTGGGTTGTGAATATATAAATTTAACTGAAACTAAATTATGGGCGCTGATTCAATTTAAGCTGTATACCCTCGAGGGTATATAAGTTTAATATTATTTATTTTCGGGTATTTACCAAACTTGTATTTTAAATCAAATTTTTCTGAGAAAAAGTTTTAAATGTTACAGAATGAGTAAATAACTGGCCAGTCAGTAACAACAAGAAAATGTAAATTAGATATTGTTTAATGAGGACAGCTCTCACAATTTATACAATATGTGGTTACTTTTTGTTTACTTTTTTACGATTAAAAAAAACGTAAAAACGAGTTATGCACGAACTTAACCTGCGCGCCCGAAGCAATCTTTATTCGTGCGTGCTGTAGGCGCTCTTGTAATTCGATATCTTCGAAACGATTTTACAAAATAATCGATTTATTTCATCTCTTGTAATAACACGTACCGTATGGTATTCGATATCTTCGAGTTTACATACAAATTAAACAATTTATTTTGCCGCATTTCGTTCAGCTTCCAAATGTGAGATTCATCGTAATGAGAAAATATCACTAGTGTCTTACATAAATAAGTGTAAGTATTTGTACATTATGGGGCGGAAAAAGCAAAGAAGGATTACAATTAAGGAGAAGCAATAAACAATTAAAAAGTACAATAACAGTGAAGCATATAGACTAACTGAAAGAGTATATATATACTTCGTCTACTATTTCAACAATTATAAAAAATAAAGATATGATTATGAATACAAAAGTAGCAAGCGATACAAAAATTTCCGTTAAAGATTGGATCGTTGAAATGGAAAAGCTGCTACTTATTTGGATCAAAGAAAGAGAGATGAAAGGGAACGCGCTACCTGGATCATTTATAACGCACAAAGCGCTGCAAATGTTTACTAATTTAAAAGAAAAAACAAATTTAGAAGCCGAAAATAGTGATAGTTCCCGCTTTAGTTATTTTACAGCCAACAAAGGTTGGTTTGAGCGTTTTACAAAACGATGTGGTTCACATAATGTTGCTCCCCATGGTGAAGCTGCAAGTGCAGACGTTGAAGCTTCAGAAATATTTAAAATGGAATTCTTAATTTTATGGAGGAAAATGGCTACTTAACGCAGCAAATTTTTAACTGTGACGAGACTGGTCTCTTTTGGAAGAAGTTGTCAAATAGAACATACATAACCAGGCAGATGTCATCTATTCCAGGCCATAAACCTATGAAGGACAGAATAACTTTTGGAAGCCAATATGCGTCTGGCGATTTTAAATTAAAACCAATGTTGATGTATCATTCGTCTAATCATAGAGTGTTTAAAAGGGAAAATGTTAATAAGGAAGGAATGGGCGTGTACTGGCAGTTCAAAAAAAGGCTAGGGTCACACGATATCTTTTTACCTTGTGGGTAAACAATGTATTTTGCCCTTCAGTAAAAGATTGTCTAGACAAAAACAAACTTCCATTAAAAATGGTTTTATTACTGATAATGCTCGTGGTCAAGACCCCGACCTTGCTCTGGAATATAGTTTCATTGTAACTCATGTAAGAAAATACTGCAGAGGTTGTTACGAGAAAAAAGTCAGGGGTGAAATAGATGCAAATAAAGTAAACAAAAAGTAACCACATATTCTATAGATTGTGAGAGATGTTTTTTTTTCTCTCGTAAAACTAAATTGTGAAAAATTGTTCTCGCAACTCGAATTTTTTCAAGTTTATTGACCTCATCTCTGCCCGGATGGCCAACAGTCAATGTTGTATTATCTACAAATATAATAACGTGCGACTCAACATAACTTACTAAATCGTTTATATACAGTATAAAAAGGACCCAGGGTGTTTTGATTGCTGTTTATGTTTACTATTTGTTGCCGGTTCTCTAAGTAAGAGGTTATTAGCTTATGTGCCTCTCCTCGAATACCATAATTTTCCATTGCTTTTGAATGCTTTTGTCAGGTCCCACATTGTAGAGACACATTTTTGGTGTTCATCCAGAGCTATGCACACTTCGTCAATTAGCGAGTGTATTGCCGAAGTAGTATTTAAGTTTTTCTAGAAACCAAATTCGCCACATTTGTTGTTGTAAGTTTTGTACTATTTTCTTACCCTCATTGCAGTAGTAATCGTTAACTTTTTCACAACATGATATTTTATTTGCGATGGTCATTCATTGGTAAACATCAGTTATTTTTATGGGTTTGTATTTCTCCAACTTTTTCATATCTTCTGTTTTCTTTCATTGGTAGCTAAGATCTTTTAAAAAATTGTTCATTAGCAATTCGATTGTTCACAAGTTTGAAAGTTTCAGAGTATAGGTCATCAATATTGTCATACTTCGTCAAGATCCAGACGTTCCACTGCCGTAAAAAAACATTTTATATTCCAGCACAAAAAACGCACGATCTGGATAGTCTCCGATGGATTTTAAAGATTTTTGGACGGGAATAGGACGGTACATTTTTACCCTTTTCTGTTTTACCCTTTTCTGTTTGTAAAGTTACTAGATTTTGTAGTAAGGTATAATTTGTATTTTGTACAGAGCAACTATCAGAGAATAGATGAAGTTTTAAAAATTCGGTATTTTTTACCGAATTTTAAGATATAGTATGAGTTCTGTCTTCTGACGTTAAGAAAAAATAACTTATCTTCTTGATACACACATTTTTTTATATTGCGAATCTCAAAGATATACCTATACTTGGCGAAAGTAAAATATTTCTAGCATAGAAATATGTGGACGATTTTACATAAAATACAACCAAAACCAAGTTAGGATTTTCTTTGCACCGAATTGAAACATTCTCTAGGCTTATTAAACAACTTTTTGCCACGCTTATTGTGGATTAAGAACTGTGTTGTTACCAGTCCCTAAGAACTGTGTTTCATGTATGTTCTTGTTCTTTATTCTTAATTCCAAATGCTCACATTCTAAACATACTTCCACAAGGGGTAGTTCAAATCTGAAGTTCTTATTAAGAGAAAGTAAGTATTATTCATAATTTATTTTATTTATCAAATCAGGGTGATGTTTAACAAATAACCTCCGCTTGGTTCAGATTTTAAGGTAGAGTAATGAGAATTTGGAAGAGTAATGAGTAATTGTCACTGTAAATAATTTAACGTTTTTAATTCAGGATTTAAATGCATCTGAATTATTTGGCAAGTAAGATGCACATTCGAGTAACAATAATACATTTTCTAGTTGATTAAATCAAAACAATTTTCTGAATATGCCACTGAACGAATTAGTTGTGTAAGCCAGTAGCATAACGTAAGCGAGTAGTATATTTCATAAATAAGTTTATCAATATTTAACAGATAAAAGAGTAAATAAAAAATTTCAAACGATTGTCATCAATGACAATAAAATTTAACTGTAGTAAATAATTTACAGTGCGATTAAGAAATTCATAGTTCGCTTTAGAAAAAGTAATTAAAATCTACTAAAAATTTTACATAATATAAATAATTGTCAGCAAGGACAATAATGGTTACCTCTAAAAAGATATAATTCACTATAATTACTATAGTTTTTATAGCGAATATGTCTATTTTCTTGCGATAAGTATACTACTCAAACAAGATTGTAAAAAAACTGTTTGAAAGCAATTGTACATTTGGTGCTCGTGTACAGGAAGAATATGACCAAAAATATTAATAGTACATTATATTGTAAACTATATATTAAAATTGTTTGCTAAAAAGGGATGTCCACATTTTAAGATTAATCCATCATTTTTGTTTATATGCAATAAAATATATAAAATCTGGAAATTGGCATCGATTACAAATTCGAAGCGTCCGTAATTTGAATCATATATTGCACGATTTTCAATTGAAGCACATTCTCCGCCCGAGTTTTTCTTTTTTTTTGGTAATGTTTTGATTTTAACTCGTTTTTGATTCCTTTTTGCGTTACAGTTTGACGGGGTTTTCATGTAAGAGATGCGCTGTTACTTTTTCAATCTCGTTTGAAAAAGTAACAGTTTCTACATAAGAATGACTTTAAGAAACTTTAATACTCGAATAAAAGAACATTTTCAATCAATTAGACTTAATAAAAATAAATCAAATTTCGCAGAACATATATTAGAAAACAATCATAATTTTTCCATGACTCAAAATGTTGAATTTCTTCATTTTTGTAATCAATTTGAAATAACAAAACATATTGAACAAATTTATATTTGTATTAATCACAAAAAGTATGTTAACAATATTATAAATAAACAAATGTTACCAATATACATAGACTTTACCAGTGTACTTAGTTTAATAAATTTAAAATAACATTTCTTATCTAAATTGTAAAACAACCTAAGTAGATATTTTAAAACTTATTCAATTTAACTAATAACCTTTATACATATATTAATTATAAAAAAATTATAATATAACCTAATATATAAAATTGTTGTAGACAGGTGACCAAAAAATTATACAATAAATGAAACTAACTTTTCATTCCGAACGTTTTCCGAATGCCAGTTCGAGTTTAATACCCTGTAAATGTATGGATAAAATAATAACTGAAGACATCACTACATTTTTACTTTCAAACGGTACATCTGGAGAATCGCAACATGGATTTCTAATTGGGCCACTCTGTCACAAGCAATTTGCTCTTAACACTAGATGAGCACTACTAAATTTGACAAAGGTGACCGCATGGACATCCATCATATATCTGGATTTCGACAAAGCATTCGACAGTGCCAACGGAAAGCTAGATGCAATGGGAATCAAAGGTAACTTCAAATGGATCTGAAGTTTCTTAACAGAACGTACTTACCGAGTTCGTGCCGAGAGAAGTTACTCTACAGAGCACAACATCCATAGTGGTGTACTGCAGGGATCCTTTCTGTGCTACCTTAGTGACATGTCCAGGCAGACGTCAAATAGAAATAATCATTTTGCGGACAACATGAAGCTTATTGGGTACCCGAATGATTCAAAAGATAACACACAGGGAATTATCCACAAAATTTAGGACTGGACACAACTTTGGCTCTTGCGATTAAACTCTGGTAAATGTAAGGTCCTGCATATGAGTGCGCCCAACTCTGAAAAATGTTATATACTTGCTGAACTAATGAGAGCGGTAGCATCGCAAAACGATCTTGCTTTTACAATAAGCACAAACTTGAAATGGGACGAGCATATAAACGGTGTAGTAAAGAAACGCTCATTTTTAACATACATAACGAAGAAACCATTTCCCAATATAACATTTAATGCTTTTTTAAATGTGACTATATGGACTATATAGTCACATAGTCACAAGTGACTATATGGAATATAGTCACTTGATTCGGTATCCATATTTTATGAAAGACATAGACTCTAGAACGTGTACAGACAAGAGCAACTAAACTATGGGCTGAGATTAGGAATCTATCATACTAAGAAAGATTAGCGTTCCTGAAGTTCTGAACTTCTGGAGCTCGTGGAGACCTGATCGAAACTTATAACATATTAAACGATTACTACAGCTGTAACTTTGAGTGCATATTCAGGACGGACACAAACACACACGTGCGTGGTAACAGCTTCAAACTAAGAACTGAAATATGTCAACGCAATCCAAGGAAACACTTAATCATCAACAGAATAGTAACATAATGAAACTCCTTGCCAAAAGAGGTTGTTAATGCCACATCGAAAAGCAAGTTTAAGAACGAACCGGATTGTGTATTGTGAAGAGCGTGCTTAACAGAATCTTGCAGCTTTCATCAACTCTATAGCGTATATAGCAATGAAAATATTGATATTAAAAAATAAAAAAAAATTGAATAAAGGCCAATGCATTTTATTTTTTGAACCTGTATTATAATTACGAGTTATTTCTCAATTAAATGATTTTAAATGACAAATACTAACATTATGACATAGTGTTATTCATATCTGTTTCGCGACCGATTTCATATTTTATTGCATATAGACTTACCGAAATTGAATGAAAAGTTTAGAGCTGATTGGCATGGCGAAAATGTACTTTTTTGTTATCATTTTAGAATAACACTATCTGTTAATAAATTGAGTATTTTTTAACAACAGTTCTGTACGTCATAATTTTATTTTCTGATTATCAATAAAATGTTGAAATCATATTAATCAGCATTCAACTTTTCAAGAATGAATGGTTGTGGTAGTAATGTTGGTTACACATTTGTATCCTATAACAACATGCTCATTAACAATATTTTATACTTTAACGCGAGATAAGTAACAAAAAGAATCTAAGTACAATACAAATGTCTATGCCAACATGTTTAAATTATAAGTTATCTATTATTATAAAACACTTTGATAAATACAGAAATAATGTATTAGTGTTGTTAAATAAATTTTCGAATAACAAAACACAGCAGCTTTAATGATATAGAAAAGAGATTTTAACATTATAGTCAATACTTAATATAATATAATATATGACACGTATTTTTCAATACAATTTTTGCGATTGCTATTATGATTCACATTATATACATAAATACACATTGTATTATGGCTTATTTAATTCAAGTAAAACCCCATATATACTTTGAAAGTTTTATAATATTGTTTTATTAGTACATTATAAATGATATATAAGTGTAGTTTGGTTAATGCGAATCTAATGTTTTTGCTAAATATAATGCTATTTATATAGTGTTTAGAAAGAGCAGTTATTTTGCAATAGCACTGTTATTTGCGTGTAAATCGATCTCATATTTTTTGAGAGATAAATAGCTGGTAATAAACACACGTTCTGGCCTTCGAGTATTAGTGGCGCGTTTGGAAACAACGTGACTAATAATTTGAGTTAGTGATCATATACTCGTGGTGTGAAAGCGTAGGAAGGGATTTGTATGTAACTGCCTTTCTTGCAACGCTCCGTTCTGCAAGTCAAATGACACTTTTTGCACCACATATAACTTTTCCTTTGACAGCTAGTCGCACCGCTCAAACATGTGATGAATCATCACATACACTTTTTTTTTATCCACGCGCAATTCTTCCGTGTGCATTTTAGTCACGTTTTGGCTCGCCACGATTACTCGAAGGAGAGAACGTGTGTGTATGGTCAGCTAATATCTCTAGAATGGATATTTCCATAGATCTCAGAAAGGCTATGCGCAAGTGACGCGCATGTTGCTAATCTCTTTTAAAATATAGGTTAATTACTCGCAAATCTATACAATAACTTTAAAATTTTCGTTTTTATTTTATTTAAAAAGGCTTTATTAATTGGTTCCTAAATAGCTTTTAAATTTAGAGGTGGAAAACTTTTCATTATTGTGTTCTCTAAGATAATCTGTTATTATTATATTTTAAAACATTGTTATCCACTTCTATTCAATTTGAAAAGTTTTTTCTTCTAGTCATACTTTGAAGATACCTCTCCAGATACATAATTATTTTAGAAAACAAAATTAGAAAAAAAAACATTCTTCCGAGATGGAAACAGTCAATTCTTAATGTGCTGAAGGCGAATATGAATAATCGAAAGATTAATTGGTTAAGGTTTCTTTGAAATGTGTATGGATTTTTGTATGGATTTTTGTATTTACGAGGGTGGTTTGACGGAAATCTAGCCTAAGTAAGAAAACACACGATTTTTGTTTTTTATCATTTATTTTTCAACATAATCTCCCTTTAAGTCAATGTACTTTTCAAAACGATTTTCCAACTTCTTCATCCCTTCCGAAAAGTAATTTTGCTCGATCTCTTCAAAATAGTGGGAAGTTTCGGTCAGCACTTCATCGTTTGTTGCATAACGGCGCCCCGCGAGCTATTCTTTTAGATTTGGGAACAGGAAGAAGTCACAAAGGGCTAGATCAGGTGAATACGGTGGATGGTCGCCTAATTAATCGACAGCCGCTCTGTGAGAGGATGCGTGGTCATGATGCAAGAGAACTTTTTTGCGAGCCGAACCAGGGCGTTTTTTCTTCAATTCGGCGTCGAAACGGTCCAATAATGCTGCGTAGTAATCACCAGTTATGGTTTTACTCGTCGCCAAGTAAGCAATAAGAATAATGCCTTTCCATCCCAAAAAACAGTCGCCATCACCTTACCGGCTGATCGGGTTGTCTTTGCCTTCTTCGGTGGACCTTCGACGCTTTTTCTCCACTGCTTTGACTGTTCCTTCCCCTCCGGCGTGTAATAATGGATCCACGTTTCATCAACCAGTATCAACGAAAAAAACCTTCGTATCACGTTTTATATTCGCCCAAAGCTTCTCCGTATCCGTCACACCTGTGCGTTTTTGGTCGATCATGAGTAAACGCGACACTCATCGTGTGCTAATCTTTTTCATATCCAAAAAATGGTGTATGATGGCGTGTACACGCTCAGTTGATATGTTGCAGCCTCTACTAGCTACGCATTTTGATTCGACGGTTTGTCATAATCATATCATGGATTTTGTTGATGATTCTCCAACCTACTTCTCATTAAGGCCAATACCGACTAATTAAGAATAATAAATTACCAACTCATCTAACAAATTAATGCTGGTTGCATTTATAAATTAATAATTTATAGACGAAATTTCATTTCTTACAAACAGGCGTTTGGTGGCTTAGTGAGTTTGTCGTAGATTTTCAAATGTTACAAAAAGAATGCGAAAAAGAAAAAGAAGACCGTGATGCTCCTAAGAAAGAAGATGCTGTTGATCCCTTATAATAATGGGTAAAATAGCGCTATATATCGTGAACATCCACTGTTTTAAGACATTTGTTATAATTAAAAATTGTAATTATACTTACCTGGTTGGTATTAGGTACCTATTAAAATTATATATTATTGTTTGTATCTTTTTTCTAATTTCATAAGGCCTTGCCGTGACGATACGACTACTTCCTAATGTTCTGGAAAAGTTATGATAGTACTACTGTAGACTTTTTCGGGATAGTACTTCTGTAGACTTTTTCGGGTTTATGAGCATCAATGAGTCATCTGTATAATTATGTATCTGAGGTAAAAGTATAAACGTATTATTTTAATATTTAGTTTAAATGTGATATTAGTTATATGATGTTAAATGTACAAGATATGTATATATATATATATATATATATACCACAAAATACTGTATTAGATATTTTTGTGCACATTATATTTTAGTTTATAAGTATAACGTCACAACTTTGCATAACCTTCAAACAATTTATCTTAAATGTATATTTTGCAATAGCTTAAAGATTGGTTAGTGACTTTTTTTATATACATATATCGATATAAAGTGATTATAAAAGATATTATTTTGTTTAATAATCAAATAATCGAAAACTGTCCTCTTTTTATTTATCATATTCCTGTTTAGTAAGATATAGCGGATTCATGTTTTCATTCTTATATTAATATTTTAAAAGGTAAAAGGGATATGGGGTTACTTTGGAATTTAACTAACATTAAATTACATTATAGGGGTATTAACTTTTCATGAGGCGCCGAGATAGGGGGGGGGGGGGGGGGAGACAAATTGAAAACAACCAACTCCGGGGGGCAGAGTTAACAGCTTCTCACACTGTTTCCTAAA
>WYDF02086548.1:0-18456 GCA_009867245.2 Adranes taylori | reverse complement strand
GTGTAGTATGATGTTGTAGTGTGAGGGGGGGGGGCTGGGGGGGGCGGGGGGGGGGGGGGGGAGGGTGGGCGGGGCGGGGCGTGGGTAGACAAATTGATATCAACCAATCCCGGCGGACAGAATTAACGACTTCTCACACTGTTTCCTAAATTGAAATTGAAAAGAAAGTTTTTTATTTTTATGACACTTTTATTATTGAAGGACTTATTTTGATGAATTTCAACTGTCAAAATAGTCTGAACACGTTCACTTGACTCTTATCTCACAAAATAAGTGACCACACACATTCGAAATATCCTAACAAATATATTGAAATTGAAGGATATATGGTATAAATTAAACTATTTCTAGTCTGAAAGTATGTTTTAATTGTTTCCTTTTCGAAGTCCTAATACTTATTTGTCGCACTTTGTATAATTGAATAAAGATTAGTATTTACATAAAAATTATTATGTTTTGAAATTAATTACGCTTTGACATAAATCTAGCCTTCCAAAAGTTCCAAATTTTGAAACAAGAAGAACAATTAGTTTTTACAACCGTCGCAACTTTGTGTTTTGTGAAAACAATAAGTCGAATATCGTTCAATGATTAAGTTGCTTCACAAGAAAGAGAAACACAATGCAAAAATCAAATTGGTTTTTGTTCATGGCGAGTCTGCACCGTCGGTAGCAATAGTTAAAATTTCTGAATTATTTCGTGCTCGTACGATTGATTTTGATGATGACTTCCCAAGGCCCTCAAATTTCGTCAGTACATCTTCAACAAAATCCATGATATGATTATGGCAAACCACACAGTCCGTCGAATCAAAATCCGTGAGCTATCAGAGGCTGCAAACATATCAACTGGCGCGATGAGTGCCGCGTTTACTCACTATCGACCAAAAACGGTGTGTGTGATGGATTCGGAGAAGCTTTTGACGAAAATAAAGAAGAATTTTTTTCGTCGATCCGTCACTGTTGATGAAACATGGGTCCATTAAAGGCAATTTGATCGGTCGGTAAGGTGATGGCGATTGTTTTTTGGGATGTGAAAGACATTAGCATTATTCTTGTAGATTACTTGGCGAGGGGTAAAACCAAAATTGAACCAATTACGCTATGAATTGATCGACCACCCACCGTATTACCAAATCTAGCCCCTTGCGACTTCTTCCTGTTCCCAAACCTAAAAAAAAATAGCTCGGAGGACGCCGTTTTACAACAAATGATGAAGTGCTGACCGAAACTTCCCACTATTTTGAAAAGTTCGAGCAAAATTACTTTTCAGAAGGGATGAAGAAGTTGGAAAGTCGACTTGAAAAGTGTATTGCCTTATAAGGGGACTATGTTGAAAAATAAATGAAAAAAAAAACAAAAATCGTGCGTTTTCTTACATAGGCTAAATTTCCATTAAACCACCCTCATAATTACTTGTATCTTTGAAACATTTACCTCACTCGGGAATCAAACCCGAGCCTCCCGATTGCCGGTTAGGTGTTCTGTCCATTAAACTGGATTTCAAACAATAATCATGCGTTTTTCCGGTAGGTGGCCATCTCTAGTCTTGTTTGACCTTATACATATTAATTTCTGTGTAAGGCATTATACAGAAATTAATATAAATAAATGCGAAAGGTTAATGTGTAACACCAACCCGCTGTGTATGTAATTTCATATTAATAAGTTTTGAAATTAATATGGAGTAGCATTGGCGTCGACGCGTGAGATGGATCGCGCCGGAACAACTCCACGTAAAAAAAGTATTAAAAATAATTATCTTTAAATATGTTAAGGTAATATTCCTTTAATATTTGTGATTACTGTTTAAATAGTTCGTCCGTGAGCGCCATATGTGGTGATTTGCGAATATGGGATGGGCTCCATTTTGGAATTATTTTTTGTTGTTCTTTAAAATATGTTAATCTTTGAATATCTTAACGATCCTATGCTAATATTCCTTAATATTTGTAATTACTGTTTAGAAGTTTATTTTTTTGGTAATGTTGTTTAATTTTTATGAACCTCGTGGTTCTAACTGTGTTTTTTTAATCTTTCATACGTCACGTGTATCAGACATACTTTAAATAATTATGTAA
The DNA here is from genome assembly GCA_009867245.2 of Adranes taylori. Classification (NCBI taxonomy): domain Eukaryota; kingdom Metazoa; phylum Arthropoda; class Insecta; order Coleoptera; family Staphylinidae; genus Adranes; species Adranes taylori. The sequence continues at coordinate 16,376 of WYDF02086548.1, read as the reverse complement.
AGAAGAAATTCATATAATTACTTGTACCTTTGAAAAATTTACCCCAAGCGGGAATTGGACCAGAGTCTCTGGAATACAAGTCTGGTGTTGTGTCCATTAAGTTAGCGCGGCCTGGATTTCAAAGAACAAATAATTTTTGTATGTGTTAGACATATGGACGAATAGTCTACAATATGTAACTTCTAAATAAGCATTGAGGTGCTCGACATTACCTTCTACTCATCGAGCTGTTGTTACTTATTAACCTTTCGCATTTATTTATTTTGTTGGCCGAAGAATATTTGTTTAGAAGTTATGTATTGCAGACTCTGCATCTATTTAATTCATATAAAAATTATTTTATATGAATGTGGGGTAAAGTTTTCAAAGTACAAGTAATTATATTAATTTCAAAACAAAATATATGATACTCTATTCAAACATATGAATGTGACTATTAAAGCCTGAGAATTTAATAAAATCATTAAAATTTTAGAATTAGAGTCTACTAGAGTATTAAAAAGGATTTATTGTATTCCTTTTAAAATATTGTATTCCTTTAATTTTTTTCCATAAAGCGTAAGCATTGTTTGTTCAATGTATGATTTATCATATGATAGTATATGATCAGTTCTTGTAAATAAAAGATGTATTATTTAATAATAAATTTTAAACACAGTTACAATTAAATTATTAGGGTGCGGTATAATACATTCGGAAATAGGTATCTGGGTGTAAACTGACATTACATTTAACGCATAACAATTTCGCGCATTTATCGCAATAAGCACAGCGACATTGTTTGTCACGTAAATGATCAGTTTTGTCGTATCGTACTTCTTTCAAGACATGTTTGTTTATTTTTTGGTTTAGGACCGCATTTATTCTAAGATATTCTGGCCAAATCAGAATTGAAAACACTATTCATCTTATAAATTTAAAAATACTAATAGGATTAACAAAACTATAAAGAATCCACCCGTTTACTATTGCCCTATTCAAACAAAATCGAACCAAAATCAAACAATACCAATCCCATTTCCTAGATCTAATGCTGTGCAGATCTATCATTTCATTTCTGTATTCTGTGCAGATCTTTCATTTGATCAAAAAATACATTATTCTCTGGTTATATCAATTTACAATAGTTGGTTGGTTAACTTCAATATACTTTCTTTGATGTATGGATCATCGTTTGCAAAATCCATTTATTCAATTAATGTGGTTGTCGTCACTATTCGTCTCAATAGTTACCTGACTATTATCATCCCATCTGGTTAGTATCCTGATGGTATCCTTTAAAACATGCGTAAAACAAAACATGCACCTCGCTGTTCCCCCCGTATCATGTCCTTCAATGGAGCCTTCTCTACACGATCTGTTGGTATGGTACGTGTCTATAATATTAATATTCCAAGATATTAATTGTTCCAAAAGTGGCAAAGAATTGCAAAAGTTATCCAAGTATGCTGTCGAGTTTGGAGGAATATATATCCACAACACAAGTTTTCACTTACACTTGAACCTAAACTTTTCCGTTCAATTTTATTTCTAATGCCACAATCGCGTTTATATTTTAAAATATATCCTTCAGAAGCGCATAGGCACCGTAGCGAAACGGTTTAGCTCTAATAAATTGTTTCCGATGATGGTGTCCAAAATGTCGCTCTACGGCCTCATCTAATGAAAACGAACTTCCAAGAGGTACAGCTAATTCTTGAGAAAAGTTGTTTATGCGATCTAAAGGTTGACCCTTTATAAATTTTATTACTAGAATCTAGAATAGACTTGTCAAAATGTAAGTATCTACGTGTATTTTCAAATCGATCACGAGATATGCTATTACTGACTAATGCATTGAATGCATCACTTTTTGTTTCCCAGTACAATCTTCTAAATGGAACTTTACAGTAACCCGTTAATAATACGATCCCAAAATATATGTTTCAGTGTCAGATAGTGTAATATCAAGTTTTCCTGCAGTACGCATACTTTTGTATTTCATTGCAAACATATTCTGTAAGTTCTTCTAAAAAAACATTTTGAATGAGTCTATATAGGTTCAAGATTTTCGTCACAACTACAATTCTTGTATACGTTTGCTTCGTTGACAATCGAAAAGCGTTTGACTGCGTGTCGCATCAAAAGATGGCAGAAATTCTAAGAGCCTCAGGTATAGACGCTGACGACCGGCGCATTATTACCGACCTCTACTGGTACCAAACTGCACAAAAAAAGAGTGGACGGCGCAACATCACGTTTGAAAAAATGGAAATCCAGAAGGGTGTACAAGGTTGCGTACTCTCCTTCTGTTCAACCTTTATTCTAAAATTATATTCAGAGAAGTACTTGAGGACACCAATCAAGATGAACGGTACAGGAATCAGCAACCTGCGTTACGCAGACGACAGAACACAACCTCACAGATATACAGAGAGCTATGGATCTTATCGTGGCACATAGCTAGCGTTTTGACATCTTCGTGAATGCCAAGAAAATGAAGCTCATGATTTTCTCCCAAGAAATCAGGACCAGTTATTTTATATATAAATGATAGACCCGTCGAACAAGTACATACATTTCGATACCTGGGTGCTGTCGTGAATGAATAAAATGATCCTGAATGAAAATCGAGATCAAGGCTAGAATCAAGTAGACTCACAGAACTTTCACAGCACGCGACCTGTCTTCAGTTCCGAGTGCGATTATTGCGCTTACATTTTTCCTGTTCTAATCTTGGATGCGAAAGCTGGAGATTCAACCGAGAGATGGAAAATCGTATAGACGCCTTCAAAATGTAGATGTACTGAAGGATATTACGCATTTCATGGATATCAAGACAAGCAAACATCGAAATCCTCAGTATGATGGACAAATCTTTAGAGCTGATGAGAACTGTCAAGGAAAGGAAACTGCAATACATCGGGCGCATCATGAATAGTGCAAAATATGAGATCATCCGACTGATCATCAAAAGGAAAGTTTAGAGTAAAAGATCAATAGGACGACGCCCGAATTCATGACAAGGATCTGAGGAGATGACTCTGACGAACATCGACAGAGATCTTCAGGGGTCCAGTTTTTCGAGCCAAAATAGCTAATTGGATCGCGGACCTCCGTATGAAGACGACGTTATTTGTGGTTCTGATGTTTTAATTTTTCGTACTTTCAACTTTTGTTCTAGTCAATTTCTTCTCTTATATTTTTTTTCTTTGAAGTCAAGTTAGTTTTTATATTTAAAAGATTTGCAAGTGGTATTCGTCATAATTTGAATCATAATCTTGTTCACTAACTTTGATTTGTTCCAATTGCAAGTTACAATTTTCTTCTAGATTGTTCACAGCTATTACATCTATCGGCTGTTTTAAAACTTCCTTTGTAATATCTTGAAAAGTAGAAATCATTTCATTATCATTAGGTGCATCGTCTGCATCACTGTCTTGACCATCCTCAGGTGATAATAGTATCATATCCAAATGATGACTTTAATTCCGACACAAAAAAAATTTTTCGTAGTCCGTTCAATAGTTATATAAAATATAGAAACACGAAAAACTCAATTTCTAACAAAAATACAAACAATAATGTTTAATTAAGAATATAGAGGGTATTAGTTTTAAGCCGTATAACTATTTGTGAAATAGGTTTGTTACTTCGAAAACTACTTCTAGAGGTTTAAGAGAAACAATTGATTTAAAAAGGACCAGATAAGTGTAGATGCATTTCTGGCATTGCTGGAAGCCTTCTTCATTGCGCTCTGCTTTTTCACATAGCACCATTGCATCGGCTTATGAGACCAAAGAGTAGTATACCAAAGATCCACGCCAAAATCTCCATAAAAATGCATGTGACAAAAAATGGACTGCCATTGGATTTCGAGTTTTTGCACCACTTGTCCACAAGAGAATGTATGGGGAAAAATGCACCGTACAATTACGTCAAATGAATTATCGCATGTCATCGCATTCGACCGTTTTACCGGAATGTTATAATGCTAGTACTCACTAAAAGCGAGTTGTGGGTATTTTTGTTCATTATTGAAATATATGCATCAAATGAAACGTTGATGATCTAGACCTGTGGATTGTTAATTAGACCATGTGTATTGGTAATTAGATAAAAACTAACATTTGAACCTGTTTGTGTTCTCGCGAAATTTTAAAAATCAAAAATATATATGTAGCGTGTGTGTGTGTGATTAAAACTATACGTCGAGTAGCCTAACTGTACCGTTAGGCAATTAAATCACCATTAAGCTACAAGGATTTTACATCAAAAAGGGCGAACTTTTTCCATTGTACTAGTAATAATAGATAAAAAACGCGCGATATTTTTAGGTTATATAAAAAAAAACTAACTACAGCATATGAGAGTCGAACGAAAAAAATAATTGAACTACCTGGAGTTAGTTAGACCAAAAGCAGTCTCTAGCGAGGCGCCGAAAATACAATCCAAACCAGCGAAGCACCAGATAAGGTTACATTAAAAGCGCCAAAATCTAAAAGACGGACAATCTCTGTAAGGTTATATCAAATCAGCCTCTAGCGAAGCGGCGACCAGCTGTACTGTCAGTAATAAAGTTTATTTAGTCGTAAAATATGACTGAAATCTCTAAATTATGTAAATAATAAAAAAAACTATCATAATCTTACCTCTGACTCATTCATATTTATTATTTTAATTCTCATAAAAAAATTATAAATTCAAAATTCGAGTAGTCGTTTCTATGCATGATAAATCATTCACTAGGCATTAATAGGTTATTAAATTACATCTACTTTACACGTGTACATTGTGTGCGCACAAAGTGCTGATTAAATTGCTGTTGATTTAGATATTTGTTTGTTTAACAGAAATTAAAAAACTAAATATGCAAAAATTAACAGAAGTATTTATAAAACCCTTAAAAAACTCTGATAATATTAAACCCCTAAGAATGAGTTATACACAGAATGGTAATAATAATTCTTGGGACTTCTTGGTAGTGACTGACTATGTGCAGGTAATCATTTATAATACCACAAGAAATGTCCTTATATTTGTAAAACAATTTCGACCAGCTGTATATGTTTCTAATATACCGGAATCTGAATGCATTAATAATATAGATGTTCGTAAATATAAATCTAAATTAGGCATTACTGTGGAAATGTGTAGTCAAGCGGCAAATGAAGATAAACCACTAACTGAAATAGCTGCACAGAAAGTTCTATTACGATGCGGCTATAAAATTGATCCGAGAAAATTAGAAAAAGTGTTGTCATACAGAACTGATATTGGAAGATCTGGAAGTGTAGAAGTTTTATATTACTGTGAAGTAACTGACAATATGAAAGTTTCTAGAGGTACCAACATTGATACTGAAGTTATTGATGTGATTGAAATGAGTATGTCAGACGTAAAGCAATATATTAATCAGGATCATATATTAAGTCCACCAAATTTTCTGTTTGCTCTATACTGGTTCTTAAGTAAACTTAAAGAGTAGTTAATCTATCAAAGATAAGAGACATAGTTATTAGATGTAAAATTATAGAAATAAAACCAATTTCTAGCAAATGGTAATTTCAAGTTTTGATTTTAATACACGTGCACCATCGCGAAATAAATCATTTACTTTGAATTCATACGGTAATAATAAGACTAACTAAGAATAATATCTGCTTCGCGATTTATCCGCATCAAGGCTCTAACATGACTGATGGTAATTCCAATGAAAGAATTCATTAGAACTACTGTCACATTTTGTATGATTGGAATGTTAGGAAATTTTAAATTGTGTTACTAAAGGCATAACATTAAACAAAACTATAATACGTTTACAATAAAATGGGATTTTTATCAGTATTACGTAAAATGAAACAGAAAGAAAAAGAAATGCGCATTTTAATGTTGTATCCTTTGATGTTAGAATCTAAATTTAAGTACAATATTTAGCATAAAGTTATATTATTCTTAACCTAATCCACAGAGGTTTAGATAATGCAGGGAAAACAACAATTTTAAAACGATTTAATGGTGAAGACATAAATACAATATCACCAACATTAGGATTTAATATAAAAACACTAGAACACAGAGGGTACGTAAGTCTCATTTTCAGTTTCCTTCGCATATGTTCTAAGTTATTCAGTATATTAAATCTGTACGTTATTTTATTTCAGATTCAAACTTAATATGTGGGATGTTGGTGGTCAAAAATCTTTAAGATCCTACTGGAGAAACTATTTTGAGTGTACAGATGGTTTAATATGGGTCGTAGATAGTGCTGATAGAAGGAGATTGCTTGATTGTAAGAAAGAATTACAAATATTACTTCAAGAGGAGGTATATTACAAATATTATTTATAATTCTTATTAAATTTTGGCATTCTAACCCCAAGAGTAGCACCTTTTCTTTTTTTTTCTTATACTGTGATTTCATCCTACAAAATAAAATTTAAAAGGCATTCAACCAAACTAAAAGAAAATGCAAGAAACTATATATACCGCAACAGTGGCTATTTGGTGGGCTCGAACGAAGCAGTACTACAAGTTTTATATTGTGAAATGATCACAATAAAGCAAGATTAAGTCTTATATTAACATGGAAAATAGACCAGTTACGTTAATAATGCACATTGTATGGAAGAGCTATGATAATCTTGCTAATGAAGGGTATAAATCTGAAACAATAAACCAAAAGAACCCTTTTATAATGCCGCAAGAAAATTTTATAATACCGCAAAAATCTAAGCTAATGTAGTTTGGAATTAGCGGTCAGACTGTTCTAACTGCGCACTAGAATTGACCCGGGTGAAATGATGAACGTCCCCACATATACTTCTACTACATCTACAGGTTTCAATTTACCTTACTTAACGTAAGAGAAACACATGAAAACTTTTTTTAAATAAACCTGGGCAAATGGTATGTTATATTCTATGTACCTGCATATTTAGAGCTCCATTCGAAATGTTCCACATGGCCAGCGATCAGATATTATAGAAATATATAATCCTCTTGGAAAACCGGCAATTGTTCTTTAATGCTTTTATAATATGTTTTTGTCGATGACGTACCTTATGAAATAGTCTTATTTTACCTTATAGTTTAGCTAGTATTTAATTTCTTATTAAAACACTTTGCGTAATATTGTGTAACAAACAATTTGTAGCTCTTTCGAGCGGTCTAGTTTCTGCGGTTCCTTAGATAACCACTTAACTGTATAAATTACGAAGCTCGGCAGAAAATGAAATTCTTATTTATAGCAGCATACTATCATTATTAATGAAATTCTAAAATTTACTATTTTAATTTCAGCGTTTGGGTGGAGCAACGTTGCTTGTATTTGCAAATAAGAACGATCTACCCGGTGCATGTGCATCGGAAGAATTAAGAGATGTAAGTCATACATATCCTAATATACAATATCGTTTTTTTTAATAACATCTTAACCTTCTTATTCTCTATTCGTATCTCCCTTTCTTAGTAACATTTTTTTGTGTTGATGAAAAGAAATGAAAAAGTAGTTCAGTTCAGGCGGTTTTGCCGTACTTTACTTACCGTATATGGCCGGCCCTGGTACATAATATATATATATATATATATAGGATTCATGTTTTGAAGATTTTTTTATTTTACCTTATTACGTTTTTTCTATTCTATGAAATTCCTTTATACGTGATTCAAAGAGGGCTTAATAAAACAGCTTCCGTATAATTAATTTGCTTCAGATATTGGAATTGGATAAAATCAAAACGCACCATTGGCAAATAGTTTGGTGTAGTGCTGTAACAGGAGACCATTTATTGGACGGTATTGATTGGTTAATAAATGATATAGCAGCTCGAATTTTTACTTTAGAATAATTCCTTGTTTAGTAACACTACTTGCATTTTTTATTATTAGATTAAAATGTTAATATACTTGTATATTTTTGTATAATATTTGTATATTTTATTCCTCGAAGAAAAAGCTTGAGGTGGTGTAGGAAGGTTAACACCATAGCAAAGACTTTTACCATGCATGGGATTTCTTACACAATCTCACGATTCAAGATTTAGTTTAATATTTAGCTTGCAGTATGAGTAACTACAAACTACTTACCTCATACTGATCTAATTCCCATACAATTCAGACTATTTCGAAACTTAAAGATCAATATAATTGATATTCTTCAAAAGCAGTGTAGCATTCTGTCATTATGTGTGGGTCACATCTCACATTCCTTGTACAAAATGACATACCAGCATAAATTATGATTTCAGTAAATCATGTAATTTCAGCTCAATTTATATTTCATTCTCTTCAATAGATGTATATCACACTAATGTATTTACAACTAACCGTGGGCGGATCCAGCGTGTCGCGTTGGGAGCGGCGGATGGATGAAATATTTTAAAGGTACATCATATATTTTGTACGGCCCGCAACAATTTTGACGAGCAAAAAAATATATCGTGATCTTTTTTAGGACATCCAATCCTATATATTTAACAACCACCTTCCTAATTTCGGCCCGCACATACATAACAGCTTGGCAGGCCGCAAGTTGAGTATCGCTGTTCTAGAGGGGGGGGGGCGTTCGCCCCTATCTCCCATCCCCTATCCCCCTTGTAACCGCAACTGCAATTAACTTAACGAATTAAGTGATTGCAACTTAATTTCATTGCGCACTTAAAGGTTCCTGAATGAAGAATGGTTCCTGAAATAAAGAATGAGCCATATTACATAACTGCCATTAAACATATTTGTATCCGTTGATATTTGTATTTACAAACGTCATATTCACACCATCATATATCTGGTTGGATGATTAGATGTGTTTGTAAACAATGTTGAGTGGATGTGTTGTCCATTTGCGAGTGTTGGCTTCTACCATAAGTAAAATTACTTGCATTATCTAATTATTCACGAATCTCTTCATCGTCACTAGACGGTAATTCCCCTACTATTGAAATCACAAACAAAAATTTCATTCTTTTGTAGCAGTCGCGACCTCCTGATAGTGCCTATGGGCCCAACTGGGACAACATGTATTATTTTACTAATAAATTAATTAAATTTTATTGTATTTTCCAAGTCAAAACACTATATAAAATACATATTAAAAATATAAGTATCTACTTACTATTATTATCTTCAGATAAACAATTTCACTGACTTTACTATTTCACTTTTCACGGCGCAGCACTTTTGTCAAATAAATTGAAACAAATGGGATGCGAGTTTTGGTGACTGCAGTTTACGCAAGTTCATACAAGAAATTTCTTGTTTTTAGACCACATGCATTTAAAAGTAATTGTAATAAGATACTTTAAATATTATTACAAATTACAATTCCTACATAGATTTTGCTGCATTTACAATTCCAAATTACTTTAAGAAAAGAAAGTTCTTAAATACAATTACAAATTACACGAAATAAAAGTAACTGGAATGGCTAATTACTTTCTAACTTGGAATTACCCAGCTCTTATACAAAGTTCATATCTTTCAAATTTCACTTAGTATGTTTATAGATATATTCTTTAAACGAGAAACACATTTAAAATGCATAAAAAAACAATTCCAATGTTTGTATAAAGTCAAAGCATAAATCAATTAACCAAGTATACCAATCCATAAAAATCTTTATACCTCGAGTTGGATTATTGAATGTTGTATAATTTATTAAACTTAAAAGCTGTTCATGTTTTTATATTATATTTTGTTATTAACAGAAAAGCGTTTTTGAAACGTATTAAATACAAATGTGTTCTTTGGCAAACTTAAATTTAAAATAAAATCAATATTTAATATAAAAATATTCACGCTAATAGAAAATATGCACACAAATGTGATTTATAGAGATACTATAATAGTTAAATTATGTTACTCAAAAGATATTTTTATTATTAAATAAATATGATTAATCCGCATAATCAATTAATTCGCACAGTGAAGTGTATATTCCGTTTCGAAATTGAAAATCTCTAAATGGTTTTTTTTCTTTGACGTTAAGCTCTGATTATGTCCAACGTGGAACAAGTTGCTGTCTACATGGAAATCGATAGTTTATAAGAGTTGAAAAATTAATTAATAACTGCTCTACAATGAGTAATTTGTCCTGAAACACAATTTTACCGCCTGCAATAGTGTCCCGTTGGACATTTACTTTGTAAAACATGGAGTCAGACATAATCATGTAAAAAAAAAATTAAAGAAATGTTTCACATTTGAGGTATCCGTGTAAAAATAAAACAGATGGGTGTGATTTGTCAGTAGCATTATCTGACAAAACTGATGCGGTGTTGAAAATCAATACTTGAGTACCTCTTAAATAATTTTTGATGTATATTTTCTAAAACTGTAATACTGAAAGTGTTATTTACTCTTTACATTTATTTAAAAAGAACCAATATAGAGCAAACAAAAAACTCGGTGGACTTACAATGTGCTCCTGACTAACGTACTTTCTAACTTCTGGAATGGTCATTTCAATTACATCAATAATTTCATTATCCACTCCACCACCCTCTGCAACTTTCATATCGTCAGTCACCTCACAATAATACAAGACTTGCACACTGCCGGAAGTTCCAACGCCACTTCTATATGAAGCTGTTTTTTCTAAATGTTTCGGATCTACTTTGTAACCACATTCTTCTAACACTTCTTCAGCTGCAATTTCATCCAAAGGTTTATCTTTATCTACTATACCAGCACACATTTCCAACGTAATGCCCAATTTAGCTTGATATTTTTGTACGTCGATAACACCTTCACGCTCCGATTTCGGTATATTAGCAGCATAAACAGCAGGTCTAAATTGCTTCACAAATATAAGAACTTTTCTTGTAATGTTATAAATTATTATTGCTACACTATCATGAACAACTAGTAAATCCCAAGTGTTTTTATTTCCATTTTGTGTATAGCTCATTGTTAATGGCTTGACATAATCGGATTTTTCTAAAGGTTTTATAGTTGCTTCTGTTAAGTTTTCCATTTTCGAAATTATTAAACGTGTACATAAAATCAGCTGACGAATACTTTTAAAAATGCATTTGAATTCTAATGTTGTTACTAGATTACCATTTGAACTACTACTATCGTCATTCACTTCACTGTTTTAATTGGGATTTAGCATCTACTGTAAATGTCACAAATTGTTTAGTTCACTGACAATTGAGTTGTTTCGCAATTATCTTTATGTTGGTGATTTGTGGTTATATTTGTATATTTATTTATTTTTTATTGCTAATTCTAATTTACAAAGTTAATTTGATTACTTAATATAAGATCTATATGAATATTTGTGCTGTAAACCAGACAATGTTACCTGGTATAATATTGTTTATTAATTTGAAATGGCCAACTAATTTTATATCTGTTTCGCATATACGTAGTCAATTCAATTAGAAAATCATATTTACTGTTAGGTTCATAAATAAATAAAAGTTTATTGATACTTTAATATAATAACTTATTTATTGATAGTAGAAATGTTTTAAAAGCATGTTAAATAATCCTCTTAGATATTATTCACAACAGCAATGCATCATATATTCGTAATCGTGGCACAGACCGGATGCATTTAGAGGACAATTTAGGTGCATCGAACACTGAATTGGTAGTGTATCTAAAAAATAATAATAACATTGAGAGATTAGAATGACGGAAATAAAGTATCTTTTCTAACATATATGTATTAAAAAGATTTTTACTTCGCAAAGTTATTTAAATCAATAATGTCTTCTTTTTCCATGCTATCGAAGTACAAGGGCTGTTTGACAGAAGAGTGACTTTTCACAAATTGGCAACACTGTTGCGGTGATGACTGTAATGCTAACTTCAAATATCTTTTAAAAACCTACTATCACAACTTCGTGCCTGTCACTTAATTCATGTTTGACAGTCGTTTAAAATAAGCAATTTGTCAGTTTTTGATTAAAAATGGATAAAAAGTATTAAGGTAAATCTGCTCCTTCGCATGGAATGATTGGTAAATAATTTGTTGCCTACAGAAGTGATCATATGACCACGATGATGCTGAACGTCCTGGGCCTTCGAAAACTGTTAATATTCAAGAAATGATTGATAAAGTCCATGCCATTGTAAAGAATGTCCGACGGGTCAAAGTGCGCGAGATAGCTAATGAAATGAGATGGGTGCCGCTTTGCTAACTGTAACGCAGATGCGCACTCGTGTTTCAATTTACAATGATTATTTGGCTAAGTTTAATTAACCTAATCCAAGAGAATTTTTTCGTCGATATGTTACCGTAGATGAAAGGGTATAATGATGATTACCTAGTTTCAGGATACATCATTATACCCAAGAAAATTAAGCACAATCAAAACAATGGACATCTTCCAATGAACGTGTCCCGACAAAGGCAAAAACCGTTTCTTCAGCCAATAAGGGGATGTCCACTATCTGTTGGGATTCCCAAGGAGTAATCTTTATTGAGTATTTGTAAAAGGGAAGCACAATAATAGGCCAATATTACGCTAATTTACTGACGCAAAACCGTTTCAATGCAGAACTAAAGACAAAACGACCGCATTTCTTTCAAAAAGAAAGTTCTGTTCCACCAAGATAACGTTCCCTATTATTCTTCCCCCATTGTAATTACTAAATTTATGAAATTAGTCTCTCAATCTTTATATTCGCCAGATCTGGCTTCGTCAGATATTTTCTTGTTGCTAAACTTAAAAAAGTGGCTAGGTGGAAAGAGATTCGGTACAAATAAGGAGGTATACATATTTTGCACAGTTTCCAAAAGATTATTTTTTGGATGATCTAAAATAATTGGAAAGTCGCTGGATTAAGTGTGTACAGTTTCAAGGGAATTATGTAGAAAAATTAAAGACATTTTTTAATCACTTTCACTTCAAAGAGCGCTCGTATATCTAATACCCAAATTAGAACTTTAAGTATTTCTCGGCAAGTAGTTCTAAATCTCGCAATTAAAACACCACGTTGGTGTCAATATTAATATATTTATATAACAATTGAGGCATTAGTAGTAGAGGTCTGTATTTTAGTGTACCGCGTGCCCTAGCCCGACCGAACCTTTTTAAAAAAGCCTTTGATCCTTTTGATGAGTTTTTGAACCCTAATAAACTAGCATTTTCTAGAAAGCCTGTAATAAAAAAACGCCCTACAGGTTCTAACCGCTTAAATACTGAAACCACATAAAAATGAAAAATTCATTAATCTATTTGATATTTTAATTTAGTAGTTGATTTTTTTTATATTTTATTGAATGAATTTATAGCGTTAATTTCTAAACAATAAACTGCCGATATTAATTTTTCTACAGTAAAGATGGTACGATTAAAAATGAATTAAATATTACCATAAACAGCAGCGCAACCGCAACAATATCCATGTATAATTGCAGGATCGTCATCACAAAAATGTGTAGGACATCCTGTACAATAAGGGCCTAACCCAAGTAGTGGAAGATGAACTAAAAGATATTAAATTAATTGGTAATTAATTTAAGCAGAAATATTACAAATTAGAAATATCGGGTAAAGAGAAAGAGGAAGGATATGAAATAAAAGAAGGTAAGTTCAGATGGGATAATAAAGATAACAAGGGAATTTAAGGAAAGGATAGCAAATGAGAAATGAGAGTAAATGAAAAGCATAAAGGAGGTGATGCAAGATATCTCGCGTAATATGAAAAGGAGGAGCGAAAGTGATGGAAAGAGAAATAGCGAGGACTGGAATGGTTTTGTTGAAGAAGTGTAAGGAGAAAAAGGTAAGAGATGTGTTGAGGAGAGTTATTGAAGGGGAATTGGACTGGAAGGAGTATAACTAATGAACCACAGAGTAAATTACGAGAAGTAAAACGCAAATGTGGCGAAAGGAGGGAGGCATAACGAAAAAAAAAAGAATTAAAGTGATGAAGTGTGAAAATGATGTATGAAAGTATCAAAGAATGAATTGGGCGATAGGCAATGTTATAAAAAATGCATGATAAGTATAAAAGAGTGAGAGCAAATGCAGAGCGGATATGGGGGAGGAGAAAAGAGGAGGACTGCAGGATGAGTGGAAATGGTATGGACGATAACGAGGAGGATCTAAAGGAAGAGGAAGTAATAGTACAGATGAAGTGTGCTAGTACATGATGGAGTTCTTTGGGGATGTCTGAATAAGAAAGGAATCGAGGTAGAAAGAGGATTTAATGAGATTTAGAATGGTAGGGAGAGTATGCCAGAGGAATGTATGGAACGTGAAATAATACCGATATATAAGAGAGTAGGTTATTTGGAAGGATAATGAATAAAGGAATTAAGAGTTAGTTATTAAGGTATGAGAGAAATGTTGTGGTGGATGACAATGTGAGATTGGTGAAAATGGTTTATTTCAATAGTTTGGAGGATGAAAGAAGGGGTAGATGATTGAAATAATAAGCAAAAGAGCGGAAGAAATTGTATTAAAGAATAGAATGGTCAATGGAAAGATGGTTTGCGAAAATGTGTGACGTGGACGAAGCTATGAATGAAGTGGGGATTCGGATGAATGATGTTATGAGGTACAAGAAAGATTGAGGAGTGGGAGATATATTAGGAAGTATGTTGTAAGTATAATGAATGGAAAGGGAATGCCATAGTATATGACAGAAGATGTAAGTATGGAAATAAGAATGATTGCGCGATTTAGATATGGGAATGAGGAAAGGGGAAACAGATATTGGATGAATGAGAGGTGAGGAAGAGAGGTGTTTGGCAGCTAATTTAAGAGTGTGTTTGGGAGGAAGAATAAAAGGTACAGGGATAATTGAAAGAATGATTGAGGAGAGAAAGAAGAGGGAAGGGCATTAAGGGAAAGAAATAACGTTGAAGGACATTTTTAAATCCTTTTTGTGACAGAAAATGTAGGAGCTATGAGAGGGTTCGGGATTATGTTTGTTTTTATTTTCAACTTGTGATTTCGTATTTTATGCTAGAAAAAAAATGTTACAAATAGGGTTTTGATCATTATTGGGTGTTCTGGTCTTCCCAGTTACTGAAATTGGTTTTGGTGAATTCATCAAATTTTATTCACCATTTTTTTTAATATGACGAAAGTAATAATTGTAATTTCACCTGATGATGGTTATAAACCAAAATTTATTCTTCAAAATGTAAATGATTTATTGATTAACTTCAATAACTAATTGTCTGCTCTTTTCTAGTAGTATAGTTAATTCGAGTACCATAATAAAAGTCATTATTGAGACACATTTAGTTTCATAATGATTGTTACAAATAAATAAAATTGAAAATAAATAAAAAATTGTAATAGATACTTACGTCTTCTGCTTGATCTTTCTTCTTGTGAAATCGAACCACTTTGAATATTCAATATAAGGCAAGTTAGTAAAAATAATACAGATAATTTGGAATTCATTTCGCTGAATTTGAAAAATTACAACTTTTATGAATAATATTACTTAAAACTACGCAATAATTCAATAATTACTAAGAAATAAAAAATGATGTCTTGCTTTATATATATGAAGTTAAAAGAAAAGAAAAAGAAATGTGAGTAGAAATGCTTTTATCTTTAAAGATATTTACGAAACGGGGTTAAAAATGCATTAAGATAAAAATATTTGGAGCATTTGTTTAAAATATTTATTTATGTGATGAAATGAGGGTTATTTTAGTAGAACACGTCGTTGTTTTATGATTTTAAATTTTAATACAGGACACAGTTATTTTAGATAAAATCACCATTTACAGTAAGTAGAAATCTCTGGAAAGTTAGATTATTTAATTGGAACTTATAGATACCAGTAAAATACATTTAATCATGAATCATGAATTTGTTTTCAATGTATCCTACTATTAATAATAGCTAATAAGAACAGGACCGTACGTAGTAAAGTGACTAATTGCATTGCTACTGCTTTATGTTGAAAACATGAAACTTTGAAAGCACATTTCAGAAATGGCTCCACTAGATTGTATACAGATTTTGATTTTTCGTTAAATTTTTGATCATAAGATTTCTTCATAACAAAACTTGTTTAGGCAACCTGCTCTTTTCGAATATTATGCATCTTAGTCTGGCAATATGCACTCGTGTCGTACTTCTGCTTTCGTTGAAAACTTTGTTGAGGTTGAGGCAACTTTGTCTTACTCAACTTTTGGTTTGTTTCTAAATGAGTTGCACTACGTGTTTCCTATAAAGTTTGTTATCTCAAGAACCTACACGAATTACACCAAAATGCTCCAGTCGAATAAATTAGTCTAGTTTGTTTGATACGTTAATCTAGTAAAAGATTGTAAAATCTAGTAGAGGATAAATTTATTGTAATGAGCGTTATCAAATCTATTTTAAAGTTTTTAAAACATTCTTCTTCTTATCACGCCCTCTCCTCACGAAGGTTGGCGATCCATATGGCTAACATTGTCCTGGATACAGCAGCTC